>JBBPQT010000412.1:0-16094 GCA_038092715.1 Boletus smithii | reverse complement strand
TAAGAATACGGGTAGGTCACTTTAACCGATCTCCATTAGATCAAGCAGGCTCAACAAGGGGTAGGGAATCTACATGACAAGGAACGATGTTTGTATGCAGAATAACCTCATGCAGCAGTGGCAAAGCCGACGGCATCTCTCCCTAGGTCGTACACAGTGAAGTAGCGCCTGAGGAATACGTCACCTAGAAAAAAAGTCAGCATACATTCTCGCGCAATCGTATCAGAATTTTTACCAATGATCCAGAGAGCACCACCAGGCAAGTTGATATCCAAGCCAGTAAAGGCGGAGATGCATGACCCTTGGATGTTGAGGACATAATCACTACCCTTCAGGGGGTATGCCTTGCCATCGAAGTAGAACGACAATTCCGGTAGGGAGGGAACCTTGGCGCAGTCGACTGTATATTGGCCACTCCAAGAGGGCTTGGCACCAATCTGCGTGTTCAACATCTCCGCCACATCAGTGGGAAGAGCAATCAAGGAGGTACCTAACGAGTTGAGCATTGTTGCCAGAACGAGACGATGCCTTGAGCTTACCTGTATCAATAGCGGCACCGGTGTTCTCAAGTTCGAGAACATCATCCCCAAAGGATACCTTTTGGAGCTCGACCTCCCAGTAGGCCTTGCGGCGAACAGGAGCATAAGTGATCTGGCCAGTGTAGGCTGAGTGGTCGATTCCACCAAACACGACCTCACCACCATCCTCATCTGAAGAACCAAGGCGGAAAGAGAACACAGGCTCGTCGAGAAGACCTTGATCGATCATCTTGTAGATCGGTGGGACTATACCGTTCACTGAGATGGTGTCATATCCAAGACCAAGAATCCCGTCGAACCTGAGGAAGGTCAGAATGCAGTCAGGTGATAAAAAGTCGGATGCACTCACTTGCCAAAGGCAAAGGCAAGTCCAGGCTCCTTGGTGGCTTCGGCGAAATCTTGGTTAGGAACGGAAAGGTCGCCAATGGTGAGTGTGTCCTGTGAGACAAATCCCTCCATCGAACCAGAACCATACTGAATGGAAAAGTCGGAACCATTGGCATTGTATGAGGACGATGTGCTCGAGTAATACTTGGCATGGAGGAAGCACGCGATGGAGGTACAGCCGGAGCTGGGTACCCAGAGGTTGCTGGAACTACAAGTGGAGATGGGATGAGCAAAGGACGAGCAGGAACGAAAAAGATACATACCCGGTATCAAGGATGACATTGAAGCTCTGAGGGGGTGTGCCAAGGGTGATCTCGGTGTAGTACTGTGCGTTCATGAAGTCTAAAAGGAAAATGAATGTGGTGTAGAACGAAGACGGGGGAGGCACATACTAGAGAGGGGAACATTGTGGCCAGCGTTGAGCAAATCCTCCTGCGTCCAGAAAAGGTCGTCCCCCTTTGGACTAGGTTGCACTTGACGACCAGCACCGCCAGCACCGAAGAGGGGGAGTTGCTGGTAGGGAACCTGGGAGCCATACTTCTGTGCGAGGTAGGCGGTCTCCAGTGAGTGGCCGGGAGCAACAGAGGGCAACTTCTGGAGCTTAAGCTTGTGAACGCCAGCGGAGGCGAACGGGAGGAGCAACAGCGTAGCGAACGCAGAGAGGAACATGGCGAGGCAAGGAGTAACTGCGGCACAAAGTCCGACCGTCCTTTATGTAACGGTCAACCAACCGAACCCAGGAGCGATCCGGAAAGCCCCGGATTTACTTGGGTCAGTTGACCCTAAGCACTCGTACTAGTGCTTGGCATCGCCAGAGACGACGGTGACGATGGCTGCACGCGACGTGGACAGCGAGGACCCGTCTCTCTCCACTATCGAAAGTCTCCTCCTCGCTCAGGCCGTCTATGAGCACGGCGCAGACGCCTGGCAGTCTGTATCCAACGTACTTTCGGAGCATCCTGCACTTGCTCGTCCAAAATCTTTCTTTTCCCCCCAAGTTCGCTTCCCATTCATAGTCATGTATAGTTTACTCAATTATTATACTATTTAGTCTTGTCATCAAATTTACGTCCGTCTCATGAACGAAGCTGCACTTGAATGGTAAGAAGCAATAGTCCCTATCTCGCCTCCTGCTCAACCCAACCTGCCAGCTCAGAAGCGAACAACTCTCCCCATGGTAAGGCCGGTGACCAAGTTCGCGTGCACTCTAACTCTCGCAACAGCCCCTCCTAATCTAAGCCTTGCACAACGCCACTATTCTGCGCGCCTTCTTCACCTACGCGACTTGATTGCCGCAGAGGAGGCCAGGTTCAAGTAACTCATCCTTTTCCACCCTCGGTTTCACACCTATTCAACCATCGTGCACCAGATACCTCGTCGCCGAAATCGACGAAATACGCAATGGCGCTTGGGACGACAAAATTACGGCCAAACTCATTGGCAATGACGACGCCAACTCCAATGACGCAGTGCCAGCGGACTCTCACTCGCCCGTGGAGCTTATTTCGGTAGGCCTGCAACATGGTGCAGACAGCCAGTCCATGCTCAGGCACCTTTTCTTTTGCTTATCCTTAGGAGCCACAGCAGGGTGCGACAAATGTCCTCGCCTCCACCGACGATCAAGGAACTTTGATTCAAACCCCTGAAGACGATACACAAGTCCATATCGTCGAGGACGCCACACAACAACTCCCTGTTACAATAACACCTGATACGCCTGTCGACAGCCAAATCGCGGAAATTATTCCTGTCGCAGAAGATGCCGTACTTGAACCTGCACCTGCACCTGCGGATGTCATTGAGATCTCCGAGGAGCTTACGACAGTCGACATCTCAGAAGCAAGTAAACCGGTTCCCGAAACTGCCCAGATGGATGTCGAGGAATCCGTCATTCCTCAAGAACCTGAATACAAAACCAACGCAAAGTCACAACAGCGTGAAGGCATGCATTCTTCCTCACAATACTTTAGAACCCCCATTAACCCTATCACTTCTCGAAAGGCAAACGCAAGATTACAGACTCGGACAACCTTGATGAAAATCTACGAGAAAAGAAGAGAGCTCGGGATTCTACACCAACAGACGTCGACGAGCAGGGTATGTGAAACCAATTTTTTGTCACATCCATTCGCTCATGCATCCGTAGCCTACTCTTCTCGTCAACGTAGTACGGCAAACGGCGAACCCGCCCCCCACCAACAAACACCACCATCTGTCCCTAACAAACGCTTCCAAACTGTAATCGGAATGCTTCACAGTCAGATCTCACAACATCGCAACGGGAATATTTTTCACAACCCTATCAAGAACTCTGAAGCACCAGACTATCATGATATCATCAAGCGGCCAATGGACCTCAAGACTATCAAGGCGAGGGTCAAAGATGGCATTATTTCAAACTCGCTCGAGTTCCAGAGGGACGTTTATCTCATGTTTGCGAATGCCATGATGTACAACCGTCCAGGAAGTGATATATACCACATGGCCGAGGAGGTAAGCTTTGGTCGCCAACAATACTTTGTCTGAGACATCTTATTTTACAGATGATGCTGGAGAGTGAAGTGCATATCAACACTTTTCGCCAAACCGAGGGATTTATACGCAGCACCCGTTCCTAAGTCTCTTGTTCCTGTGTATGTGTACACGAGGCAGCTGCAAGGCCTGTCCATTTGTCCGGAATAAATGTACAAATGATAATGATGCTTAGAGCATACAACAAAAAACAAAGCAAACGTGAAATTTTCAGAACCAAGGATGGTAGATCTCCGACATTCTCATGAGTTGAATTGGATTCGTAGCGGTTGATATGAGGTTGGTGATCGTCTGTACGACCGGTACCGTTGGTGGTGTTGACACCAAGCTGATCTGCTGCCAGTTAACCTTTGCTGCGGGTCTGCAAGTCGGATGTCACCCTCACCTGATCACGCTCGAGTTTGCATGCCATTATTTCAGCACGCTTGACAACGCCGTCGATGTTGGCGGCACAGTTCGTGCGGAAGGAGATATCAAACGTCCATGGCTGCCCTCTACCGTGTAGCCAAGTCATGACTTCGTCGCGAGCGAACAAGCAGAGCTGTTGCTCCAAACCGAACTGTACCTCCTAGTCAACAATTCTCAAGGTCACGGAACCTAGAGTGTGCACTTACATCAGGTTCCGTGAGGCAGCGACCAATAGCCATGATGCCAGATGTAAAGACACCTTCAGTAAAGATAGGTCCAAGGAATTTTTGCATGTTTGGCGTGAACCGGAAGGGAACCGCATCGTTTGACGCAAAAACGGGGGCTTGACCAGCGACACCGGGAAGCAACTCGCTCATAGCAATTCTACCAGTCGAACGAGATACGTGGAATCGGGACGGTGATCTGCTTGTAAGGCAAAAGACGTATGTCATGAAACTTGTAGCAGCAATTTGCAATGCAAACTGCTTGCGCATTTTCCAGAGGTCTGCAGGGCCACTCATGACATTGACCATATACTATAAGGGGTCAAGATCGGAATCGAGAAAACTGAGATTCGACAGACAACAGACCTTTGTAAGGACGTCGTCCGGAACAAGTTTCGTCACAACTTCGTCCATAATATCCTTCCGAAGGTTGAAGTATTCTGCCTTGCCGGGCTAGGAGGGATAAGAAAACCGGAAGAAGCGTAATTTCGACGAATACATACAGGTCTTTGGTTCACGTGTTTGAAATCTAACAGGACGCTCTTCACCTTCTCTCCGGAGACGAGAATGGGATCCTCGCGTGTAATGCCAGTCTCTTCGCAGTGACGATCATAAATATCGCCCAGTGTCACGTAGGACGAGTCATTCTGAAGCAAGCGAAGATTGGGGCTACAGGATATGGCAGCCGGTATATGGAAATTGAGGTTACGCTTGCGCGACTCTTTCTTTCGCGCAAGTGCCCTGTCAAAATGTTTCTGAGGACAGTGTTCCAATAGAATAACACAGAATGAACACACCCATTGAATACGCGGAACACCTGCATCACCCGCTCTTCGCGGCGACAATGGCGGCCAGAGGGAAGCTGTACAGAGAACGACGTTCTTGAATGATCACTGCCATGGATAGTGAATCTCTTCCAACAGTAACCGTGGGATCGACAGTTCTCAAACTTGGGACCAAATCTCTGAATATGAACAAAGTTCTGGTTGCTGTCCTTGTCCTGAATGGATGACTGAGTACTCCTTGGAGCTTGGGATATGCGAATCGCTCACCTCCGTATATTGTCCAGGTACCTCGATGTCATCAAATTTACCATATTGGAACTCTGTCAAGTAGTGACTCAGAAGATCCAGAGATTGAATGCGAGGTCTTGAATCAAGGTATTTCTCTTGTCGATCTCGCCAACGCTGGAGTCGACGGATATATTCGTAATGCGTTGGCTTGCTCCTCAAGAAATCATCTTCGTACTCCTTCTGCTCGTACACATACGTCAGAGTTGATGGATTTAGATCTTGGTACGACCCACCCGTGCAGGACCAGACAAGTTAGCTGCCATCTTCGTCAAGTTATTAATTGTGTGGGGTGCAAGCTGTCCGTCGTCCTCGGGCGTATTCGTGCGCAGCACATAATTCTAGATAGGATTAGAAAAGGATACACGAGCAAAAAAAGGGCCACATACCTGAATGGCATCTTGGAGGAGCATGCTTATCAATCGGTAAATCTCTTCTTCAGGTGGCGCCTTGAATCTTTGGAGTATCTGATCAACCATAGTCTCCATGCTCAGGATGAGGAGTGGGAAAGCAGTCTTGAGTATTTGCACGACCTCATCGACATATTCCCATCCTTGACGGAGAGTATGGATGGGTTGGATTTCAGTAGTGGGATGCTGGCCAGGTAACGACGGCGCTGAGTTGGAGCTAGAAGCATCCGCATGAGAAATAGGCAATTGTTGGTTCCCATTGACCTCGACAGTGGTGCTCTCCCGTTTAACGATCTCCCCAGCGACTTCAGCAGTCGCGTCCTGCATGGACAGGTCGCTGTCTGCGCGTTTTATGCCATTAACTGCGACTGCCTGGCTCGCCTGCATGGCACGAGCGGTTGCGGCCGCTGCCGCCTGCTTCTTGACAAAGGCCATATCCTCCTTGGTCGTTCGCAGAGGGAAAAATAGTGCCTGTATAAGGATTAGTCACAAAAACACTGAGGCATTAACAGTACTTGCCTGAGGGAATAGCTTGGCTAAATTGAGAAGAATGTAACGGGCTTGTTTTACTTCCCGCTGATTGATGGACAGACAAAGCTGAGGAATCAGCGATATCCAATACCAAAATGCTGCCTCTCCTTTATAGGTATCGAATGCGCGAGAGATCGTGAAGTTGCCGTCATCGACAGAGAGCAACCAGAGAACGCGAGTGAGTAGCGGTCGACTCTTGCCGTTCTTATATTGCCCTGCAGCTTGGAGGTAACAGCTGACAGCATTAGCAGCGTACGACATATCGGTGGGGACCTCCTTGAACATCCGGTCATTGTAACGACCCCACTCCGCCCATGCCTTCGCTTGCGCCATGTCCATCTGTACAGCTTGCCCAAATGCCAGATTCGCATCGTCGGAACGTCCACTCCTTGCGTGGAACATTCCCTTCAACGTGAAAAACTCCGCCTTTTGCGCATTGGAAAAGTACATCAGGTTGGTGTTGTTGATTACTTCTAGACCGGCTTGTAGGTCATTTGGTTTCTGGTAGTGGCAGCGCGCTTGCTCCCGGAGTTTGAGAAAGGCTTCGGATATTTCAATGTTGGGGAGAGTGTATATCTTGTTCAAGGAACTGAAACACACGTCCAGCAAGTCATGCTTTCTGGCGACGTGGGCAAAACGGTTGATGATCCAGGCAGTTTCATGGTAGCCACGGTAACCGGAGGTATTGACATTAGTAGAGGCTCCATTGCCGTTCTGGTTGTTAGTAGAGATGAGGGGGATGTAAGCCTTATTGATCGCGTTAAACACGTTCTGCCGCCATGCCACCAGGTCACTCCAGATGCTGATATCGTCGTGGAGGTTAGGTAGGCGTTCTCTCCACGCTTGAAGGACCATCTTTAGATCAGACGACTTCTTTTCCAAGTTTTGGGCAGTCGTGGTGGAGAGAGAACCGAAGATTTGAACAGCTTCTTGAAGTTCCACGAACTGTTGGAAGTGCTGCAACAAGGGGACGTGGGCAACCGAAAGCTGAGAAGGAAGCCCAACCCATTTGCGGAGGGACAGCTGCATTGCATCCTCGAGGATCTTGGTGAACTCCGTATTTTTATCCAGGGCAGCTGGAAGCTTCAAGAGGGCAATGAATGCCTCAAATACTCGCCGACGCGGCGTGGCTATATCAGGGAGTTGATTGATCTGCTCTTCCAGAGTCTCCCGGTGTTCGGTCCAGTCTTTGATTCTCCAGGCGCTCTCGAGCATAAGCTCCTGGTTGCCTTCGCTCTTGGCCAGCTCGTGAAGTGTGTCCCACTGTTGGAGCTTCTCGGCTGCGAGCATCCAGTGATCTTCCCAAAGAAGGTATTCCGTTTCAGAAAAAGCAATTACACCCGACTTTGACCTAGTTTGGGCCAGTTCGTACGTGCTTTCCGCCTGATCCCACATCCCGTGCTGCTCATACGCGAGGCCGATATTTGTTTCGAGGTGGAGACAGCGACGACGCCATAACCCGTAGAACATATCTTCCTCCGCTAACTCCGCGTACAGGTCGGCCAAGGAATCAAAGACGGTATCGCGTAGACTGGCGTCATCGTCCTGAAGGTAGTCGAGCGAGTGTTCGAGGATTTCCAGGCCAACATGCCATGCGCCATACGTTTTGCATAGGAATTTAACGAGGTGAGGAGGCAAAATCATAGGGGGATTGCAAGCAAGGACGCCACTGAGCAGAGTTTGGATTACGTTTGGACGCATCTCGGCTTGTTTGATGTGGTAGTCTTTGCTCAAGAGGTTGGTCATGTGAAGAGTCATATCAGCCTGCTCCCTCCTGGAAAGACACTTCCAGGTGGCCGAAAAGGCGGAAATCCACATGTCGTGGGCAGCGAGTGGATCGAGGAACGTGAGACGCTGCATCGGCCGCACTATCGATACAGCCTTGTGGCGAGTGGTGAGATATCCTACACCAGGCTCGAGGGTGAATTTTCGCTCTGGAATGAGGGGTATTTCCACATCTACGGAGCCAAGAAGAAGGTGCAGAGCGATGGCGATCCAATTGTGATCCGCGAGCGGCTCCCAGCTCTGGACTGCAAGGATGTAGGCGAGGCGACTGGAAGGAGAACGGGGAATACTAGTGTCCAGCAGATCCATAAAGCGTTCCCTAAGATTTACGTCTCGTGCGCGACTCCCAAGCAGGAAGCACTGCTCTAGTCGGGATGTTAGGTCACTTCTCCGCAAGGATGGCTCGGTATAGATGTCATAGATCAGCTCCAAATAGTCGTGAAAGAGTGAATCCCCACGGGACTCGAAGCCTGCCATTTTTTGCAAGACGTTCAACTTGTCTTTCATCGTTGGGTAGGCTTCATTTTTGGCCAACGCCCACTCCCGCATAACGTCAAGCATGTACCGACAGAGCGATAGACTCTTCGACTTCTCCGCGAGTGCCGTGAATGCACCCAAGAAGGCCTTGCGCTGGTCGCCAAGATACGGTAGGGTAGCTTTGCATATTTCGATGATCGACGTGATAAGTCGAACTCCGTTCTCAAATCCACTCGTATTTGGTGCCGAGTTGACGTGGTCTTTGGCGAGTTTGGTGAAAAGGCGCAAGAGGGACGCGGAGAAAGGTTGTACGCGCTCAGAGGAGACTTGGACAACCGATTTCAGCATAAGGAGTGTGCCGCGCAGCGCGCTCGTATTGGCTAGACCATCTTCAATTGCCGAATATACGAAGTTGTGAAATTCGGACATTTCGCCTTGCTTTTCGTCCTTGTCTGGGAGTGGGAAAAGACGTAGCAAGGGCTCGAAAATAGGGTGTAGAGCATCATGAAGTCCTTGTTCATCTGTCACCAAGCCTTTGCGCACGAGGGATTGTAGGATGGTGGCGTTCGCGATATACCAGTCATCATCCTTGTCCGTAGCAACGACCTGTAAGACCTTGGCTGCACTGAGGGCCTGGTTGAGTTGTGGATCCGAATCTAGATCAATCTTCCAGGAGTTGTGAGGATGGGGGTGATATGGTCATAGCAAAAAATCTACCTGTTCAAGTGCCCTCGAGAAATAGTTCAATTTGACTGTCACGTCGGACCAACCAGACGATGCAACCATTTGTTGCAACAAGGTCAGCGCTCGAGGAACAAGAACTGTCCTGACCGGGGGTTCCAACGTCGCAGTCGCCAGGCGAACAAGGAAGCTCACTATACTTTCTCGGAAGGACAGGGGTGTAGTCCATGGAGCCACAATTGACTGTGTTTCGGTGTCCTGGGCATTTTGTTCCCAGTCGAAAATGACCTGTGAGATGTCGATGGACAAGATGCGGGACTCTCCCGAAGCTGTGCCAGAGAGGCCCAGCTTGTTCAAAGAATTTACCATGTGGGGGATGAACAGAGCCCGAACCGGGTAGAATAGATGTGGCTGCCGTACCAGGAGCTGATAAATCATAATGATCTGTTGGAAGCCATTGCCCTCTTCCGCGAGAAGTCTTCGAGTCGTCTTTGCCCACTGAGGGTAACCTACATCATCTGCTCCAGACCTGGGAAGCACAGGGGCCAATATATCCAAGGCCTGCTTGATGAGCAGTTTCCCCTCAGTGTGCGGAGGACGAAGCAAGCCTGTCCAAGCGCGAAGGATGAACTTCTGTGGTGTATCGAACGCTTCAAAGAAACGAGCAGCTAGGAGGTATGCGGTTTGTTTGACGACTGCATCGTCGGAAGTGATGTAATGCCAAGCACAACGAATGATGTCCTTCTTGACGTCCTCCAACAACTCGGGAAAACGATGTACGAGGACCGTGGTCAGATGCAAGAGCTCAATCTTGAACATATCATCGGCCTCTACAAACACGGCGTCGTCGATCATAGGCTGCCAGATGGTTCGATGAACAGCTGTTATGATATCTGCATCGAGTAGACCACCTTTATTCGGCTTATCTGCCTGAACGAGAATCGTTGGTGTGACGATAAAGCGCAAGAAATAGGTCTTCGTCCCCCAGGATGCAGACTGGTCTTCAAACCACATAAGGAACCGAGCCAGGACGTTCCGACGATAGAACAAGTCCTGGTTCAAAGCGACGTGACGGTAGAGGAACTGTGTCAGCCGTGTGAGATCCATAGGCAGATCGCGAGTGTAGATCGCAATGATCTCGAATAATAGGTCGACCCTTGGTACTTTCTCGAGTGCTTTTTGGAAAATCGACAACGTAACGGATTGTCTGTGGATAGATTCTGGGTCCGCTTGTTCAGGTTGCAATGGCTCTGATCTCCAAATCTCGACCACAGCATCAATCACATGACTGTTTTCTGATATCCAACCTGGCTGCAGCTCCGCGAGGTCATCCAGGAGGTATAAACCAGGCAACAACAACGCTGAGTCGCCGCCCTTGAAACAATGGGCAACCAGGGATTGCGTCCTCGATGCTAACTCTTTCTCCACGTTTGGGGAAAGCTTGGCCAGTAGAATGCTTCGGAATGTTCTGAGGTGACGCGGGAGATGTAAACGACGGAATAAGAAGTCAAGGGCTTCTCCGGGATAACGATCGAGGTACTTTCCTAGAGGCTCGGAGAAGGGACTCTGACCGGAAAACTGCATTTGTGCTTCCGTCTGGACAACGGCGTTGACGAGGTTTTCCAGAAAAATATTGGCAGCAGAGGGAAGAAGGTGGAAAATGTTTGCCAAGCGTACAAGCTTGGTGATGCCTTCATTTTCTGGAAGCGGGAGACGGGATGAAGCTTGGAGCATTTGAGGGTCTGCGACAATGCGAAAGTGATCGAGGAGTTTATGACCAATCTCGACCTTGAAGTAGTTGATGAGTAACTCCAAAAGACGAGCCAGACCCTCCAGCCCCGAAACCGAAAGTCGCTTTGGATCAGCAAGGTTCATCAAGATGGGCCGCAAGCCAGTCTGCAAGAGTTCTTTCGGAAGGCGACTCTGATGAGTGAGCACCATCCGGAGTCCTTCATGTGCTACTTCTTTGACTTCTTGTGAAGGCGAGTAAAGGGACTTGAAGTATACGCTCGTCACCCTAGAGTAGACACCTGGGTTAGCAAGCCGGTCTGCAAAAAAAATGATCTTTACCTCTGCCGCGTCTGATGTTGCTTGGCAAAGAAATCGGTCATCGGCATAGAAGTAGTCAATAGCTTGATACAAGCCACCCGAAGCTTGATCACTTCCAGCCCGCCCTGGCGAAGATTAACCCGCCCAATATTCAGGTCGTCTGCATCAGCCAACGCAAGAGTCTCGTGCAAAAGTCTGAGAAGCTCGTCGTTAAGCTCTGGAAGTGGTGGATCAAGGCTGATGCAAAATCGCACAGCGTCAATCATGCCAATCTGGATAGGGAACGACAGCGCGCGCAATGGTTTCGTGTAGATCGCAGTGAGCATGCGATCCCGGTGCGGTAGAAGGAGATCATGAGCAGATTTTCCGGTGAGCTCGACAAGTAACTCGATGCATGTTTGCACTGCATGGCGAACTACGGGATTCGGACTCGAAAGCTCCGAGAAGAAAATTCCAATAAGATGGACCAGCTTGGTTCGGGAGGCGATAGGGACATCGGTGGATGCTTCAACCTCCGCACTTCCAACCCGCAGAACCCTCTTCAGGACGTCGACCACATCACCAACGTCGCGGGGAAGGTCGTAAGGAAGATCTTTTAAAATATGCAGAAGAGTGCGAACAAAGTCCACCTCACGATCCTGGATCCACTTCACTCCAAATTCTGGAGTGGAGGTTAGAATTCGGATGCCACTGCATCCTGCATTCTTCCGCACCCATGAGTCATCCAAACAAATAGCACTGAAACGACTTGCGATTTGATGGAGCATTGGAACGATGTCGAGAGGGGCAGCAGCCTGATCTCTGCCCAACGTAACTAGATCGTTGATGATGAGGGCAACTAAATCTTGTCCCAGCCTGGCTTCTTCTTGCTTTTCGCGTGTCAGGACGCGGGGCAAAGCCTCGAGATAAGATGCAAATAGCGAGCTAGGATACCTCTTGAGACCGATTTCCTTGGTGGCATTCTTGCGCATCTCCATGGCGAAGATCGCCTTCGAAAGCTCTCGGATGAACTTCTGTGCGTCTTCCTTTAGTTCAGGGATATAGAAGGCATCAAAAATGGCCTCGAGACATTTAACAAAGACGGCGGCTTGGTTTTCATTGTGAGAATTCTGTAGGAAGTATAAATTTACAAGCGAACAACAAGAAAGATAGGGGCGAACCTCATACACAAGGAAGGTGACACATGTCTCGAGAAATGTGTATGCATACGCCCGATGAGGGGGCCCTGCTTTGACGATAGTACGAGCTGCAAGACTCGACATGGCATATAACTCCACTTTCTCACTCGTTCCACCGAAAGACAACACAAGCTTCGCAGGTTCGGAGAAAGGTTTGTACTCCAGCAGTGGTTCTTTGCTCAACAAACGCCGGTTTCGCCCGCCTAGTTTTCCGAGGATACGTATTGTTGTATGAGCATGGTGATGATTGGCTGGGAGCGGCTTTAGATGAGTGTGAAGTGCCTCCATCAGTTCGCGCAGAACCGTGCTGAGTGTAGGGTCGAGGAAATCTGGCGTTAGATTGTCGATGCAGAGTTCGAGCGTCCGTAAGCCTTGTGACACAAGCTCTGGTGTTCCGCGCAAAGCAAGGGCGAGCGGATGCATAAGATACGAGAGGTGCGGAAGGAGATGAGTAAGACGTAGCGGGACAGTGAGACAGAGTTCCACTATCATATCCCTGCTGTATCCGTCTGATGCAAGCAGTTGACGGTTTAAGCTTTCTAGCATCTCAGGCAGTAGGGGCAGCACCTCTTTATACAAGAGTTCGAATCGCCCACCACCACCACCGATAGCGCGAAAGAGGCCTCTGAGCAAGTGGAAATAATTGGTCGGCTTGGTGGCTTTGGCAGCCAGAGGGAAGCAATCCATGATTAGCTTCGCAAGATGAGATGCTAGTATCGGCTCGTTGGGAGTAGGAAATGCAATGACGGCGTTGAAAGCCATTTTGAAAAGTCGGATAGTTACTACAGCCGTCTGATCATCATATTCGCCGAGCAGGGGTAGACGGTCAATCAGAAACCGGAGCACGATGGCAACTAGCGTCGGGGAGACCGAGTCTCGACTGAACAATAATTGACAAATGTGGAGGAGAGAGGGTCGCTTTTGTGCGGCTTGAAAGAAAAGCTCGACCTTGTGCGTCCATACCTCTTGAAAGACGTGCAAATTCACTTCCAGGAGCACTGAGCTAAACCAGTCCATGACTTCCGTCGCTTCCCTGGGCTCCGCATCGAACAACGCCATACACTTGATGCAGCTGGTGAAGAGACGAAATATGACCGTTCCATCAGGCATCGGCCCATCACATTTCTTCAAGCCAACAAGGCACACTCGAAAACCGTGCAAAAGCGTGCGAAATAGCAGTCGGCATTCTAGAGTATGATAAGCTTAGCTTGTTTGAGGAATATAATCACCCACCGTGTATCACCTCCTCGGGCTTCTCCACTGCATAAACGGCAGCAGCCACAGGACGTGCTCTCTCAATTTGCAGAGCTGGAGATGGCAACTCGTCTCCAACTTTCGCTCTCTCCGAGCGCTCAAACGCATCATCGAGTACATTCGTCATCGCATCTACTCTGTCCACGCAAGTCTCAAACATGGAACCGAGGATACGAGCCGCACCCTGAGGAGTGTCTTTAGTCGTAATGTTCTCGATGAGACCGAACATCATCTTTGCGAAAAGTGTGTGGAGGGTGTTTCCGAGATAAGGATTGTGGATGAGGGTAGAATAAAGTGTTGAAATCCGTGCGAGTTGATCGGCTGAGAGTTCAGTCCGTACATGGTGAACAAGATCAGCAATGGCAGCATACGCTGACGGACTATAGGATGGATGTCAGCAACATACACGAGTACTGAAATCGATCCCCTACCGAAGGGTCTCTTGGCTGCCTACACCATTACCAAGTAAAATCTTCTCGTTGAAAAGTTTGTCAATCTGCGGCAGAAGTGCCTTGCGATGGGGAGTGCCTATGAGATGTCGCAAGACGACCATTAGGTCCTAGGGTACTACTGTTTGGGGTTTCATCTAGGCTGAAAACAGATTGCGTACCTTGCGTGCTTGGATACCATTAGCAGGAAGATCTTGCAAAAGTCGGAGAGCGGAAAGAATAAGCCGCTCGCCAAACGAATCGAATTGTTCCGCAAAGCCGCGGATTATGTAGGCCACATACGAGACCATCTGCGGAAGTTGAGAGGAGTGCTTAACAATCATGTGTGTACTGACCTTGATTTGCGCAGTGATGAAATCGGCATACGCTTGTGGGTTCTTAATGGTTGGAGCCATACCGGCCCAATACAAGCCCATAGCTTCGTAATCTTCGCGTGCTTTTCGCTGAGCAGGAGACTCGAGAGCCAAAACTTCAAAGTTGAGACCCAGTGTTGTTTGTATCAGTGTGGCTACCATTGATCTGTGACTTTGAGAAAATGTGACGACAACCATGCCCATCTCCGCCAAGACCTTGAAGCTACGAATGCTGGGCATGACGACATTGGCATCCAAAAGGGCAGAATCCTTGGTCAGTGTCTCCTGCACCAGACCGTTTATGTTGCGAAAAACATCCTGAAGGATAGACATGAATTCGGAGACAAGGTCCTCGGTGAGAGCTCTGAACGAGCGAAGTAAGTCGATAATGATCTTGCAAGAAGTGACGCCATTTTCTTCGTTATCATTCCTGAGAGTATGAAGCATACCACTAAGAAGGGGGAGTGCAAGAGGTCGAATTGGATCATTATATGGGATGCGGTGGAGGACCTCTAGAAGAACGCGCCGAAATTGGTATTCAAGCGAGTCCTTATGGTACGCAGCCTCGCCGGAGCGAAGAATTTCGAGGAGAACGGGAATCATCTGGGGAAATACGCGTGCAGAATCCGTATCCCTCACGGTGTCGATCATTTCCCTGAGCTCGCATGCCACTGTATGCTTAGTTTTGAGGTCTAGCCAAGGATGGTGGTCAATAGATGTAGTATAGAGAGAAAGGGGGCATTCACCTATACCAGGATCTGCAATGCGGGCTGCACGCAGCTCCAAGTCCGCAGCTGTACCGAGCTGCGGTATGTTGTCCATGGTGTAGGTAGCAAGGCGGGTCCACCTCACCAAGGCAATGCATGCACTCGCTGACCCCGAAAGCTTGTTTGGGTCCATGTTTGGCTCAGATGCACGTGAATTCCACGTGACCATGCTAATAGCCCCTGACTCGGTCCATCCAAATGGCCAGCTTTGCAATCGCCCTTCTGATCATGGATCCTCTTCTCCCCAGGTATGGGACACTCATCAAGAACCATGACTCCTCGCTGACAGCCATAGACATCTGCGGATAAATGCTTTGCTGCCCACGAGCGGTCTCCCATCGTTGACAGCGACACGAACTCGATAACGAAGCGAACAGCAGTGAAGGTAGGATGCACAGATAGATACGGCACTTCGTTTTGGATCAAGAGACCGCAGATCCGGGTTCCAAAGGTTCTTCTTGCAGCTGGAGGCATTCCAAGATATTTGGGTAGCCGTTGCATAGTATATTTATTCCTGTTTACCAGTTCACGCAGCTGTCATGCACATGTCTTGTTCTCATCTTTCACTCTCATGGCTTCGAGCGAGCTCCTCAAACAGATCCAGGCTGGAAAGAAGTTGAATAAGGCAGAAACATATGATCGTAGTGCGCCTGTGATCGACTCCAAGCCCAGCGGCGGTGCTGGTGCTGGTCCACGAGCACCGGCGTCCGCGCCAGCTCTTCCATCTGGCGGTGGCCCTCCTCAGTTGGGAGCTCTCTTCGCAGGCGGAATGCCCAAGTTGAAACCTGCAGGGCAGGCAAATCTAGGTTTGATCTCTTGTTATCACCGGTCGTCCGCATTTTGTCTCACAGAATCCCCAGCCAAGCCCCCGACGCTCGGCAAACCACCAGTGGTGCCAGGCCGCGCTGCCCCTTCACCTGCTCCGAGTGCACCGCCTCCACCTTCTAGGGCGACCCCTCCGAAGCCATCGACACCGGCCCCACCCCCACCCCCACCCCCG
>JBBPQT010000411.1:0-16099 GCA_038092715.1 Boletus smithii | reverse complement strand
AAAAATACAATCAAATATTTCGAGACAACCGTGGCTTGATAGGTGAGGAACGCCTCCAGATGAATACAGACTAGTCGAGACTGTCGCCCGTACACAACTTACACCCCGGTGTCTACGGAGTGTTAGTGCAGTTTTTCTATGTGACAAATACTCATGTTATTTTGTTGACACCATGCATTAACAAAAAATCTTGAAGTCCTGGAAAGGATATCGTTGTGATGACCAAATTTCAACACTTGGGGGACAAGGTCGAGCTGCTTAGCAGGCGCTGTCAGCCTATCTGTGGAGCAGTCTTGTAACGTGACGTTCCATGCAAGCGAAGATTTCTGCAACCTCTGATTACAAAGGGGCTCAGAGCTCTTCCCTTTCACCCATCCAGAGCGAGGCTAGTCAAGATATCAGCTAGTGACTCGTGTCAGGTTGCAGATGGGCCAAGTATGTACAGTACTTACTAGCGGCAGCCTCTGTGTGTCGGCGGATGGGCCGGCAGTAAGTTGCGGTGTCCGAGTGAGGCATGGGGAATAACGGCAACGAATCATAGCCTGAGCGTTTCAAGTTCAAGAATATGTATACCTATTGGTGATCACATTTATCGTATACTCACCCGCTTGAGATCTCGGCCAGAACCATTGGATGTAAAACTGTTAGATCAATGGTGCGCAGATCTAGAGTTCATCGATTCTCCTCGACTACATATGTAGCTTGACTGTTGACGGTCAACTTGGGTGGTAAGAATTTGATGCTGTCACCGGAAGAAGAATCGCACTCTGGACTCTTGGATATATTTGTACTACACAAGGAACAACTCACGACGTTCGAATCTTCCTGAGACGGCTATTAGGACAGGCTTGAGGTAGGAGTGTCCATCTCGACCGGTTTTCATGGCTCGGAAGATATCGTGGTAAGTTACGTAATTTATAACGTTACCCTGTCAGCATCAGTCATAGCCCAAGTCCAAAATTACAATCTGGTTCTTCTCGTCGCTCAGGTTGTCTGTGGTCATATGCAGGGTTACATCCGAATCCATCGCTGGTTATGATATGGAACTCCACCGATTCGCCAACCTCGATCCCCCGGTGACCATCAGGAATCAGGTGCTCTCTCAACACTGTTGTAAACTATCGCATGACGTGGAGAAATGCTCGTTTATTATTCTACCTGTGCAGCAGAACAGTCTCGGGCGCAAAGAAATCATGATTGATCGATTGGGATACATTTGAACACACTCACTGACGTGGTTTACAGCGTTCCGCGAAACATCTAGGAGCTCGGCTTTGTGGTTTTGAAATTGGAATGATGGAACAGAATACACAAGTGCTTTCGGGCCCGCTTATACTCACAACACCAACTCGGTCCTTTGCAAGACTACAAGTGCGGATCAAGTATCTCTTTTACTTGCTCACACGGAACGTGACCTCTTCACCTTCGTTTGGCCAGAATTCTGCTTCGAGCTCGACGACGCGTGCCCATATCGCCTCTGCGCGAGCAAGTGCGTCTGGTGCGCTCCGTCCAGCCAACGACTGACCTGCCATGGCGGGGGCAAAGTAGTCATTGACGAGATCGCCAATCTCTTGTACGAACTGTACAAAGTCGGGGTTGGCGTCGGACCAGTTGTAAGAGAGATCTCTGATCGCCTTGGCTGTGAGGACAGCTTGTGGTTGCGACTGCGCTTGTGATGTGGACTGTTTCGGGAGGGCGTGATAGACGGCGGACCACGCGTCCAAGTAGACCTGCCATCGATTTCCAGTAAGCAAGGAGAGAGGTAGCGACGGTGGGCACCTTTTCCATCGCCCACAAAAAGACGAGACCGTCCTCGAGGGACGCAAATGTGCTGATCCTTGCCATCTCGGCGGCATAGTCCCGGGTAGCTTTGCGGTCGCGCCAGCAGGCGTGGTCGAGGGGGAGATTATAGGTGCGGGCAGTGGTGTCAAAGAAGGCGACTTCGCGGACGATGTTGGTGAGGCATCCGACGAGGAGGGAGAGAGTGCGGGTTGCGAGCGGGGCAGCGTTGGGGTCGTCGAGTGGGATTTTTGAGATGAGTTGGGCGACGAAGCGGGGGTAGGCTTGGGCAGCGTAGATGCGGTCTTGATGGAGGTAGAGGGCGAGACGAGGGGCAGGAAGAGACAGAGACGCGGCGGCGGTGAGGAAGGGGTGGTCGGTGTAGTTGGTGGATGGTACGAGCAAGAGATGCTCTGTGAGGGTGCTCATGGTGGTCGCGGATTATAAATGGAGTCTCCGATTCTTTCAAACTGTGATGGACATCTGGCAGTGGACGCTCACCAAAGAGGCCGTCGCGCCATGTTTTGCACGCGACGTCCTCGACATGCGTCCATCTGGTACGTCTCTTCCTCGCCCTCCTTCTAAGCTGACCCCGCAACCAGACGCCGACTTTTTCTGGCTCGGTTATACCCCTTGTCGCACCGTTCTCCTCGTCGGCATGGTCGTCGCCGTTCAAGAATACGACAAGCGTGCCATATACACCAGTAAGCCCCATCCGCCTCTGTCCTCGCTCCCTGCTCACCACACGACCAGTCGACGATGGCACAGCCGTCATCGACTGCGTGCTGCGTCATCCTCGTCCAACCCTCTCCGCAAAGTCCAATCCTCAACGTCCCTCGCCAAAGAAACAACGTCCCGACAAGGTCAAGGCCCTCGAGTCCATGCAACCGCCACCCCCGGTCACAGAACCAGGCTACCCCGTCCGCGTCGTCGGTAGAGTCGTACGACACTACCAGTCAAGGCAGATCTGTGCCGACTCGATCGGTGTGTCTCCATTTTATTCTCTTCTATGCATGCGTCGCTCACGCTCCCACACAGACCCGTGCCCTTCCTCGCTCGACGAGATCGAGCACTTGGAACGTGTCATCCAACTTCACAAGACAAAGTACTCCCTCGCCGTTCCCTTTGTCCCACCTCCCAAACCAACCTCGCGTGCACCTCCACCAGATACGTCAACACCATACGCAGATGCGAGCGTCTTCTCCAATACGTCCCTTCCACCACACCCCGGTCCCAGCACCGCGTCGTATACCCTCCCCGCACCACCACGTATGCCGATGCCTCTTCAGAATCGAAATCGACCGCCACCCATACCGACACACGCACACGCTACCTATCACACGCACACGCACATCCCATCCTCTCCCACCGCATCCTCCATCGCGTCCTCGACGCCTTCCAGTCCATGCAAACCATCCAGTCCCGTCAAACCACGCGAGGTGAGCCCAGACAACAGTCATCCCATGCCGCTCCTTGACCCGCCACATGTGCACTCCAGGCCTCAAGCAAACCCAAACTGCGACATCCATCACGTCTACACACGCGCGATCTCACTGCAAACACATTTCGACTCTACGTCAAACATTACATGGACAATGCCCCGCCACCTTTTTCCGTCCCTTCCTGGTCGTCTCCCTCCCGGAGCACGTGCGGAAACATAACGACACCGACAAAACGCGCACGATTCGGTGGGGGTGAGAGTGAGGGCGATGAAGCGACACCCCGCCCTCGCCCCCGCCCTCGCGCGCTGAATGAGAATGACGACGAAGATGGACCGCTGGGTTTCACACTCTCGCATCTCCGACGCGTACCCGAGCTGGCATTACTCGCTGCCCGAGCTGTCCGTGCCGAAACGCGCAAACGGGACAAGGCCGAACGCGACAAGACGCGAGATTCTCAACGCACATCCTCGACCTTGACGTCGTCCAGACCAAGCGGGCGTGGGGCAGCGACGGACACACCGCGAAAAAAGACGAAGCGGCTGTTTTCATGGGCGGTGGTCAAGTTGTACGAAGAAGGAAGTATCGTGCTCTGGGATGGAGAGGTGAGACCGTTGCCAGTGCCGCCGCCGCCTGGGGTGGAGGGCCCGAGCGGGATGTGGTATGGCAACACGCTTGGGTCCGTCGATCCGTCCATGTCTACGTGCGGGTCGGCTTCGGTGTTGTACAATTTGTCTGCATCTGCGTCGCTCTACTCGCACTATCACGCGCCGCGCAGGGGTGGTATCTCTGCGTCTGCCCCCGTAGCGGATGGTGATGCGGACCCGGCGGACTTGTCGGATCCGTCTGTGGACGAGGAAGCATATGTACCGCTCAACTCGCGGTTCTTGGCGGGGTATGTGAGGGAGGCTGTGAGTGTGCTTCGGCGTGGGCGTCGGGGTGGGGTCGGACGTGTGGGTGGAGGGACGGCGTTGACGGCGGAGGAGGTTTTGGCGTGTATGCAACGTAAGGATGGGCGGTGGGCAAGGGTGGGTGTGTGGGCTGTAGAGGAGGCGTTGGCGGTGTTGAAGGCGGGGTGAGGAAGGGTGTTTTGTTCTCGGGGCCTTGCTTTCGTGTTGCTGTTACTGTAGCCTTCTCGTGATGCGTGACGGTTGCCCCTACTGCATTGTAGTACAATTGTGTCCTCACTTTACATACATAACATGTCATCCTGTCCTTGCTTTCAGCACTCCACCGCCAGATCAAGGCAAGACCACCTCCCAGACCCTCATACATCCGTCCGCACCCCCACTGACCACCCTCCCCTCCCCACCCTCCCCCTGGGGAAGCCAAGACACAACAGCACCACCCATCGGTGCAGCCCCTGCCACATGGACGTACCTCGAAAACGGCGCCTCGAGAGCGTACACGTAGACGTGTGTGTCGAGCGAGGTCGATGCGAGGTGCGTCGCAGAGAAGGCGAGCGAGGTGACACGTGCCGTATGGTGCGTCCATTTGTCGGTGCGTTTCTGTGTGCGTGAGAGGGGTGAGTAGGTTGGGGATGTGCATATACATCAGTTGGCAGGAGGGGGAGGGGTTTGACCCACCTCGGCAGTGTTACCATCCAGGAGGACGATCTTGCCGACAGACTTGTTGTATTAATTATCCTGGCTCGTCAATACCCAAAGTACAGCACAAGGAGAACAACGCACGTCGCCCGAAGCGATATATCCCCCGTCCGCCGAAACGGCCACCGTCGTGATCTGCCCTCTCGTGCTCACGCTCTCCGATACGACCTTTTCGACGAGGGTCGATGCGCGTGCGTCCCAGGTATACACGCGGACTTTGTTGTCGTCCTATCGTAGAATCACCCACCCCCAGCGTAGCGTACACCACAGGATGATCATCATATCAGTTCCCGAGTACACTGATGTGACGTGAGACAAACGCACCTCACCGCCCACGACGACGACGGTGCCAGACGCAGCGACCGAGACGGCCTTGTACGTCGGCTGCAGGGTATACACCGTCTGGTTGTGCCGCACGGCTTGGACGTTGGTCCTGCCCGTCTTCTCAGCGTGAACAATGAACAGCGTCCCATCCGCCGTGGTCGCAAGCGCTTTCGGCTGGCCACCAAGGGCGAGCGTCGCCTGTCTGTTCAGTTCAATCCAATCCAGTTAGATTTTTGGGCAACGCGAACCGACTTGTGCGCCGACGAGGAAGAAAAAGGACGCACGTGAACCCAACCGCTGGATCGACCTCCCTTAGTCTATCGTCGAACCCAGCGGTGTAAACCTGGCCATCGACACGTGCCGTCATGGCCGACACGAGGTTCGTGTGGCCCTCGCCTTGGACTTTGACAGAGCCCCCCGTCTCTTGCGAGGCGGTCTCGTACCGGAACACACGTCCGTCGGCGGTCCCAGCAAAGAACGTACCGCTCCCAGATGGATCAAGCGCGCTCGAGGTGACCGACTTTTGAGGGGCCTGTGCGAGAAACAGCGACGGGGACATCAGAAGGGCTGCGCTCGACAGGGGGTGGTGATGGGAGGACATACCTGGATGACGCGCGTGACCTTGGGGTTGCCCTCGCGCACATCGACGGCGCCGAGTTCCCCACCCATGGAGAGCGAGACAATCTCGTGCGGGTTCACCCAGACGTTCCCGACTTGTTGGTTCGGGACACCCTTGTCGAACGACCACGTCGTCACGTTCTTTTGCGTGCTGGCGTCCCCTGTGATGCGAGGGTTAGACCAAACGCTGGAAAAAAAAGGCAAAGACGTGCTCACACAACTTGACAGTATTGTCCATCGACGACGTGACGAATCGATCGCTGGCCGAGCTCCATGAACATGCCATCTACATTTCATTCCGTATTTCATGTTCTATGTTTACGATGGGAATGCGCGGGACGTACGATGCTACCCTTGTGCGGGCTATCCACGACGTCCGCAACCTTGTCCCCATTCTCCCCATTGTACAAGACGATCTTGAAATCCGAACCGACGCTGACAAAGTGGTCCCCGTTGGGTGCGTATTTGATATCTTGCACAAACTTGGTGTGTTCTCGGATCGTCTGTCATCGCGTGATATAATAATATACATCATCATCATTCAATCAACTGTCCAAAAAATCGATGTTGACGCACCTTGACGAACTTGTATGGTGGGCCTTGGAGATGGCTGCTCAGGCTCTAGAAGAATGGATAAACGGACGAGTAAACGTACCTTGGTGGAAATTGATCAAAGCGCCATCGTCCGCTGTGACCGCGCGATAGGGCCGTTTCGGACGAATAGATACCGCATTGATTACCTATGCGATGAAAGAAGACATACACACCCCAAACGTGCCCTTGAACGAACGGACGGCGAACCTTGGAATGGCCTGTAATTTCCCCTGTCGACGTGCCCGTGTTGCGCAAAAAGGCATGTGCGAATCTTCAGAGTCGTTCACAGAACACGTGAGGAGTATTACTATACATGAACAAATGCGGGTAAGTGTTGGGGAGATGAGACGTACTTTTCCCGTCCGTCTCCGGCGGCGATGAGCCGCTCGCTGTCAGCATCCCACGCAAGATCGTTTCTGGTGCGGCATAACACGAATGAGTGGACGACTCGGATCAGCCACTGCCACTGACGCGCGAAAGGGAAAAAAAATCAAAACTCACATACGACCGGTCAAGACCTTGTACTCGCCAACGACGGACTGATCTTCCTTGACCGTATCCCAGACCTTCACTAGCAGCCGGCAAAATACAAAACAAATAGCAGTCACAGTCAGTCACGAGTCCCGACCCGACCGCGAGAAATGAAATGGGTGGGCGTACCGAGTCCAGATACATCCGCCGATGCACAGTAGAACCCGGACGGCGAGAACCGTGCGACGGTCGTTTCCTTGGCGTGTCCCGTAAACGACGTACTCAGCCCCGGATGCTATGACGACCCATTGAAAAACGGCGTCGACCAAAGTCTGAGTCTAAGACAGACACGGAGCCCACCTTGAGATCGAGAACCTCGAAAGGTGTGTCAGATACGTGCAATCATCAAGAAAGGCGAGGTATGAGACGGGACTTACGATCACGCTGCGTCCGTTGGCATAGATGAGCTTATCAGACCCTTTGACGTTGGCTGCAGCGAGCTTGGTCGATCGACCGCGCTCCGTCCCAGGATTGCACGGATACAGTGCCTGTCGCGTGTAGCTCATTTCGTTTCCTGTGCGTTGAGAAAGTAAAGCGAGTGTCGGATAGTCGTGGCACCAATCAAAGATCTGAAACCTACTGCGGTTGCAACTCAGGGGCTTTCCATATTCGGAGAATATCATTGTCCCATTCGCGAGGGCAGTTCATTAGAAAAAGCAAAAGGCACTTAATGTAACACGACATTTTGAAGGCGAAATCCATGAAAAAAAGAGATAGATGGAGCAGAAAAACAGGACCACATCGCACGACCACAAATCATTCTTCAGTCATCCACCAAGTGACATTCATCCGCGGAATAGTTTTTCAGGGGGTCCTTCCGCAAGGCCTCGGCCGCGGACAACACAGCAATTCCCTTTCCTGCGACTTTCGGCTTCATGACTGTTTCGGGTGCAACCAATCCCACCGATGTGCTAGGAGTTTCAGGCTAACCGATTCACACGATCGCAAATCGAGGGCATGTTGAGAAGGCACCTCCACATTGTAACAAGGACCTAGAAGCTCACCTCATCACGGAACGGTGTGAACCTCGGAGTGCAAGGAATGCCACCCTCCGGGCAGTCTGGATCCCGGAAGGGCACCACGGTGGCGTTCCTGGCAGGCGTCTTTGGTGGCAACTTTGTCATGAGAAGAGCAGGGGTTGATTCTTCTTCCACAAACTCCCCCGGACCGGGATCCCTGTACGGAACAATCTTGGAAGTACTCCCTGTGCTGGTTCCGAGTGCGCTCGATCCCGAGGTCACGCGACGTGCACGTCCTGCGTTCCTCAATGTTGTGCCGGCGGCTTTCTGGACTTCAGGCACGTTCTCCTTGACCCGGGATTTACGTGTCCCGATATCAGGATACGACACGCGTGACTCTTCCTGGGACTCAGAGCCCGTTGGGTCAACAAAGATTTGGAGACGAGAATTGGAGACTGTTCTCGACCCCGACCCAAACACGTCGCTTTGCGATGATGACGGTGCACGTCCCCGCACAAGAGACCCAGAGGATGATGAGGACGTCACGCCCAATGCTGTACGTCTGGTGGATGGTTCGGGTACTGGAGGGGGCGGCATTGCGATGCTAGACATCATCCGCTTTTGAAATTCTGTATGCTTGCTCTGCAGATGATCGAGCGGTTGCGCCTGCCGCGCAATGCCAAGCATGAACACCGAATCGGCATCACTCTTCCTGAAATAAAAGGGATCCATGTGTTACTCAAAGGATGCCACCCACGACAAAAAAAGCAACATACCGTCCTTGCCGCTCCAGTATCGCCGCATACTCTTCATACAGGAGGGCATGATTCGTCCCGATATCGTTCGCGATCAAGAACCTGTAGATCATTGTCTGTTTCTCTACGAAGCTCGCGTATAATACCCAGAGCTTGAGGTACTTGAGCTCCCCTCTCCAGATGCCACCACGATCATCCTTGAGCACTCTGGTCGCCTCCTCCAATAGTTCAAGGAGGCCCGATTCGGCACTTTGTCCCTGGGGATAGTTCTCCAGGGTCCAATTGACAAATCGGACGTATGCTTCGAGTGGATCGTCGTCCTCGTCTTGCAGCGCGACTTCGACATTGAGTCGATGTCGTTTACGCGCCGAGTTGAGCTGTGCATCGCGTTGAGCATGTGGGGTGGTTAGAATGGCAGACAGGGTGGTGACACGCCGCCCCGATGCCAGTGGCTGGATATTCTCTTTTGCAGCCTCCAACACTTCGATGTCGACGATGGGCGGTGATTCTGTGAAGACGTCTTGCTCTGGTTCTGCCATGCCACACAGTCAAGTTTGTTTTGGACGGTGCAGTGGCATCGAATCGATGGAGCGCGTTGAACAGGTATCACGTGAAGATCACGTGTAAATTCATTGAGGTTTCTCCGTTCCAGAGATTTTCCCATCGTCTCAGGTTGATGGCACACGACCACGGTTCCATGATAATTTAGTTTGGACCACTTCGGCCGACCGATAACATAGATACGAGCTCCATAGATAATTCGGAAGGCCACACCCACCATTCGGCGCGCAACCGTGACCGCACCTCGTGGCAGTGGGTTCCCTTCTCAGCAGTTCTTCCAACCTATACCCCCAGTGGATCTGCGGTCTTCCGATCTCCCGAGATAACGTCCTTCCCAAGCCGGTGTTCACCCGTGCTCGAACCTCCTTGTGGGATCTTTCCGAGATCTATCAGAACATGAATCCATCCAACGGTAAACAATTGTCGCCCCCGGTCACCGTCATCCAGAATAGGAAAGTGTAGTCTGTGTGGGGAATGGTAATCAAGAAGCAATGTTGCTCTGCTGCACCCGCCCTCGGTTCCACAACATGGACAGAATCTGTCAAAGTCCTCGGCCTCAATACACGGTTACCATACCAGTACACCCCTTCGCACGGCGATATGCATCGCACCATGTCATATGCCCGTCTTCTAACAATATCCCTCGAGGGCATACATATGTGGAATCCCAGGAATGCATTATTGGACGACCCGAACCCGACCGTCGTGAGGTGGGCCAAAAAAAGACGTCTTGATGATCACCAAGGTCCCTCACTTGCGCAGTCTCGTATCTTTCCGTGCTATGACGCAACGACATCCCACCGCATTGAACCAGCACTCGGCCCATCAGAATACCTTTCCCACGTGAGTGATTCGACACCGCATCGGACATGAACTCGCCCTCTGGAGTTTGGGTGTCCCTTTCAACCCCAACACGGTACATACATAACGGTCTCCATTTCAGGTCACAGCGGAACCTTGAAACGCCACAGTGTGATCCGGATATACAGTGACACGGGTCCATGTCTTTCGCCGCCATCCGCATCTCCTTTGAGTCCCATCTATCCATCTACGTCCGTGTCTTTGATCCTGAGATGTACAATGCAAACGTGAGGCCCATCGGCGAGTGGACCTGACCGAGAAGCGAGGAATGCGACGATGATGTGATGTCCTCCCTTCAAGTTCGTCGTTTGTCCGGTCACGACGACAATATGAATCGTACATAAATGATCCGATCGCGAGTTAGATTCAATGGTACTTATCGCTGCTCACTGACTCCGTCGTGCGCGCCTCTTTTTTTTTCAGCACGTAACTTAGACTTTACTTAAGTAGTCAGAGTACTTAGTGCGGACCAACGTTACCAAAGTGGAACGTATGCAACCTTAAACCAACGGCAGTAAATACTATCCGACGTACGCCACTGTAGCATTCGGCTCAGTCCCATCAAGACAGGGACTTGGCAAATATGTATACGACTCGGTTACTCTACCCACTGACGCCGCCGCAGCACGACATAACACCCAAGTCAATGTTAGAGTCCCTGTCTTGGCTCGAATTTGGAAATTGATTGCAGTATGGTACAAATTTACGTCGTAAGGACACCCGGGCCAAGTCTGATACCGATCGAATCTATCCTGAATTAGGGGTATGCTTTATACTCTTCCCTGATTCTTCAAGTAAAAAAGTCCA
This sequence comes from Boletus smithii, assembly GCA_038092715.1. Taxonomy (NCBI): domain Eukaryota; kingdom Fungi; phylum Basidiomycota; class Agaricomycetes; order Boletales; family Boletaceae; genus Boletus; species Boletus smithii. The sequence goes on along the minus strand of JBBPQT010000411.1, from coordinate 5,264 downwards.
TGCCGACATTTGGTATTGGTCGGAGAAGAAACCAAGAGAAATTCTACATGTAGGGGTAGAGATGATAACCTACTCTAGATGATCCGATAGAGGCGACCTTTTGCTTATGCGGTCGGGTTAGCCGGACCAACGACTTCTTGTTTGACCCTGGAGAATTTGGCAATGGTGGCATCATCCACGTCGAGGTGGGCTTTCACGAGCTCAGGTGGTGTAAACGCAAGCCATTGACTCAGCGAAACATCCTCAAATTCGCCTGGAACAGACACGATGAGGGAATGAAACGCGTAGAAGCGTGAACGGGCATACCTGAGCGGAAGATTTCGAGGAAGTGCAAGGTCGTGTTGCCAGTGTTCTCGACATAGTGACCTGCGATAGAGCATCCCTCAATTCGTTTGATATAGGACAAACTCGGAAAGAGAACCAACCGTATGAGGGCGGGACGTATGCGACATCACCAGCCTGGATCATCAACCTTGGTAAATCATTCCACTGAGAACAGTGACTCTTACCTGGAAGTCGAACGTCTGTGCATTGGACGACGAAGCGTAAACCGTGATGCGAGCGGTGCCGGAACTGTACGGCTAATCAGACTCTAGAAACCCACCGATAGTGTAAGACTTACAGGAAGAAGGTCCATTCTGGTTCCGTTGGGTGCCACTATACAGGTGCGTGGGATTTTGGACTCGAGATGAATGGTACAGAAATCACTTACGTGGAGTTCACTGCACGGGAACTAGTAAGCAAGATCTTCATGTTTAAACCGATGGAAATTACATACCGCATGCCGCCAACTTCGACTTGGACGTCTGCCGAGCAGATTGTTGTAGATGCAGGGAACAACCGGGTGTCGACGACCTTGTATGACCCTCCAGGTGCCATCGTGGCATTCAACTTGGACATAGGGAACGTGTAGTTTAGTGGGGTGTTATTTGGCACAACCATGTCGCTGTATACGTCTTCGGGAGGGGGGGTAGCTAAGACAGAACGGACGGGTCAAAAGAATTAACAGGCACATATCAAGGTGACATACAAGGGAAGATATACAAATCCTTGCCGGGGAGGTAATCGAATGCCGAGATATCGACCTGGAAGTTCTTGGCGATAACTTCCTTTGGAACATGCGCTAGCCAATCCTATCCAACAGTTCATTTGAAGCATATCGAAGACGACAAGAACACTTGCCGTGAGCAAGAAGGTAGAATCTTCATTGAAGGAACCATTGTCAAAGACCAGGAGGAACTCGGCACCTTCGGCGGTGGTGTTCTTGGCCTGGATACTATGGGGGTATCCGGGAGGGAAGTACCAGATATCTCCAGGCGCCTGCAGGGTCGTCGGGATGGATGAAAATGTATCACGACAGAATAACATACCACATCCTGGAGGTATATCTGCCCTTGGGGAGTGAAACAGCTGACTCGCAGATAACCTGAGAGTACATAAGCCCATTCACCATCCGTGTGCCAGTGCATTTCACTGCAAGTCTATCAACACCCAGGGTGGCGCGCTTGTTTCACGATGCTCACCGGATGGCGCCTGCCTCTAGACGCATGTTTACACCAGCGATCGCAGTGGCGACGGGCATTTGGTAAACTAGAATCAATCAGTACCCCCACCAGAATATACCTTAGGCGGGTACGAACCATTTTGCTGGCGAGCCCAGCCACCGGTTTGGAGACGGTTATGACTGAGAGCGAATGGCCACTTGAAGGTATCGCTATACAACAGCGACGCGTGTCAGTAAAGTGAATACGGGGTTGAAGAATCCCACTCACACATCACCGCTGTCCGTCGTTGGAGGGGCAAAGGCATCCGAGTTTTCTATTTGCACGGGGATGTTTTGCGGGCCAAGAATATCGGCCCCTAGTCCCCCACGAACGGGCTGCGGGTTGACGTCGGTCGACTCCGATGTCCATAGCCAATAGTTTGGATCATCACTGGCATAGGGCACGGTGGGTGTAGCTGCAGGCGCAGAAGAAGAAGAAGAAGCCGATGGCCCGGACTGAGCAACGGCTGAAGCAATGACTGCCAATGAAAAAAGGAGAGACCACGAGTGCATCGTACTGAGAGCACCGGGCGAACGGGGGCAGACAAAATTTACACAAAGAAACACCTCATTTCCAAGGGTCCCTTTATACAGCGACCCTCGGATGAGGGTTAGCGTTGTGAACCAATCGGGAACAGGGTCGAAGGGATCGTGTTGGCATTACGCCAAGCAAGGGTAATACACATTTCCGTACTATGTTGCCATCACGGCACTCCCATTGCCGGAAACACGGCCACCTAAATTGAAATGGCCTCCTTCTCAATGGTCAACGAACCAGAGTGCTGGCGGGATTCATATCCATCCGCCACTTACAGCAACCGTACTGTCGAACGTCATTGCTTCGACCTATATTTATTTGATGCATTAGTTATTCTGGGTACGCTGCACCTCTGAGACCTATGAATAACCATACCCCCTAGATCTCCGTTACTTGACGGATCTCTTCGATGGAAGAATCGGGCGCGCTGCGGACTCGGAGGATTCAAATCGGACTGTACTACCATCGCCCCATGTGGTCAGTAGCAAGATAACAAACCTAAATTTCCCCTGCTTTGTAATTGCGGTCTGAGAGTTCCTCCCACGGTGATTTACCTCGTCGGCGCAGCGAACCCGACATCGCAACGTTGGCGTTCTTGAACACGACAGCGACGAGAACTACTTGGGAGTGTGCCATCAAGGCAAGGGGGTAAGCAGCGCATGATGGCGATCCTCGAGCAAACTGACCCCAGCACCACAGGCCGCCATTGCTTGTTCGGTTTTGCTGACCCACCGACTCGGACGTGGATGTCCTCAGGCCCGTGAAATCTTTCTGCCCAAAATCTTGCCTACATCTGCGCCAACACGACCAAGGGACCAACCATCCAGTTATGGTCCATCTTTGTTGTATAGACTTTTTTATTCCTTCTCTTGATTGTGGGTAAACCTTGAAAGTCATGGAGTGCTGTGTTTGCCCCAGGCTGTGAACCGCGCTCTGACATGAAAAATGCTCGCAGCGAGTGACTCAGCCTCAGTTCGGCGCGATCCACGCAGGGTCGCGACTGAATGGGATGACTACAAACAGTACATACTAAGTACTATGAGTACATCCTCGGAGAACGACACAGATACCAGAGGGCTTTCGGTTCTTCAAGTTGCGCATAAAATCAGGACATGTCGATTGGTTGACGCACGCAACAGATCCCATCGAAAAACACCCAGGCTACAAGAGACCTGCAGAACAACATCTCAGACCATCCCCGTGTCTGGTCAGGCACCTTTTCAGTGTTCCCATTGTGTACCCTCATCAGACGAACGGGTGTGTGCAATGGGCCAAAACGAGGCGTCTGACCGAGCAACATTGTGACCGACGACCGCGCAACATTCCTACAATTATATCGTATGAGTTATTCATGGACTGATCCGGGAAATGGACGCAATGACACCCTGTGTTGCTCTTCATATAAGTACTTACACACCCATCAGTCTCCGCACGTGTTGGGCCCCATCCAATGTGATACGCTTTAAATAGCTCCATTAGATAGTGTTTTCTTAGATCGCAAAAACTCCTATCATACCGTTCGTGACGGGTAGCGTGGCATGTTGGGACAATCGAACATTGAGCCCGAAGTATGTGTTCATTCGCACCACGGCGGTCTCAACATCAACTGCGGACGGACTCCCTGGACTTCCGCGAGGGAGATGTATCTTCCCATGAAACGTGAGCAGTTCATCTACCTCGCGGGCAGAACGTAAAGTCGTCACCATGATCTGAACCTCGTGGAATAAGCCAGGAAGGTCCGCATAAACTTCGTTACACCACCCAGAAGCGCGAAGGGGATCTCACTTACCGTGTCATCTCAAAATAGTCCACAAATCGGAAACTTGTATATGGGGTGGTAAGTAGATGAAATCTGCGCAAACCTACCTCGGGAAAGAATGGTCACCAGGTCAGTGTAGAGATAAGGTAGATATTCAATGTCAACTGCCAATGCAAAAATGTCGGGTAAGTCGACGGGAGCACCCAGCGCGTACAATTTGTGGGGAAGTCCACGTTTCGTGTCTCTGGGGCACCTGAGTGGAGGGGGTTAATATGCGGACACGGGCACATAGGCACGGCAGTCTTTTATCCGACACCAAATAATCGGGTTACACAAAAGAAAACCCTCCAAGAGGGGATAGTCCAAGAAGTGAGCCAGTGGTACGATAATCCGTACTTTCGGAGCCCCTGCTCCACTGTGAAACCGGACTATTTAGCCCCCGCTGTTCAAGGAGGTGAGTTACTACTGAGCGAACTTAACACGGGGGATGTCCCACTAATGTCAAAGGTTCGCCGCTGCACGAGGCGACTGTATACGCTGCAGATAAGCTGACTCATGACTTACGTGACTTGAACTTGAACGTCTCAGGTCATTGACGGGTCTCTTTATACGACTCGGAGGAAGACATGGACCTACCACGAGCATGAGGTGGCGGGTTACTTACGTAATGTTTCCACGCGTGCACCCGAATTTTCTTGTGGCCAGCAGACCGCCACCGCGTGCAGGCGTTGACTAACACCTTGACGTCCAGCACGGGCTGTTGGCTTTGTTAGAGGGTACGTTTCTTCTCCGTGTCCTCTTAGAGATCATAACTCATATTAACTTTGCAGTTACAACCAGGTAGACAACCACTGCCGATAATCAAAGATGGCTTCTGGATATGCCTCACCTCCTTTGCAAGAAAGCGATGGCCCACAGTCCCACCCTTATATTCACGACCCCCTACTGTATATCTCCAATCTGCCTCCTTATGTTACAGACGAGAATCTCGCAATTACCTTTCAGTCTTGTGCGCCCTTCAGACCTAATATTCCACGCGACGGAACCAACCGCCCGCTCTCTGGGACGATTGAGTTCAAGTTCCTCGAGAAAGGTGTGACTATTCATCGTGTGTGATGTATACCTAGTCATCGACGCTTTCTTCTATAGCCGAAAAAGCACTGGCTACTTTGCAGTCGCGTCCCATTCAAGGCCTTCAACCCCCCGTACTTCTCGTCCTCTCGCCGTACCCCCCAACCTCACCGCCCACCTCGCTTCCGCCTCCCTCCGCACTACCGCGTCTCGTGAAACATCTCCCGGTCGGCTTCTCCGATAGCCAGTTGTATGACCTCTTCCGACCTTATGGCGCTCTTGCATCAGTTCGCACGCAGACCGGATTTGGAAGTGATACCGGAGTTGTAGAGTTTTGGCGTGAAGAAGATGCA
>JBBPQT010000410.1:0-16099 GCA_038092715.1 Boletus smithii | reverse complement strand
GGGCGACAAACTTCATCAGAGAATTTGCTTCGCGACCAAATGCTCTTTAAGCTATCCAACTTCTGAAGGTGCTCTGGACAGATACCGCTCCATGCTTCAATTGTCCGCTCGATCCCTCGTTTACGTCCCTCTGCAGCTATCCCTCTGATTATCAGCTCGACAACAAATTCTCGTCGATCTGCCGCTTCTCCGGAACATGTACCAGTACCCTCGGGTCCATAGACGAGGACCTCACTTTCATGGACACGTTCGGAAACTGGAATGAATACAGTCCAAAACTTTTCAGCTGGCCCAGCAGGTGGTGGGGGCGCGAGATACGAGGATGCAAGGTGGGTAAGCAGAGACGGAGGGTGGGCAATTATGTGCGTCAGAGTTGCCGAAAGATGGGTCTGTGTCAATATTGGTAGTAAAGGACAGAGAAGAAGATGCAGAATCAACACAGACGGCTCTGCAACGAACACGGTGAGTAGAATATAGACGCACCAGTACGGATATGACATACGTGAGCGGGAGGTGACCAGGTTAAGAAGGGACTTGATAAACTTGTATGTCTGAGGGTTTGATGCGAGATCTGTAGCAATGGTGTCTACAGAGTCTATGATCACATGAAGTGATCCTGGGGGAACTGTTCGCGATGAGCATCGGTTGTCTTACCCCCTGAAAATAAGTTCTTGACCTGAACGAACGGCGGCGAGAATTTCATCGCGTGAGTCATGAATTTCGTCGTATCCAGGAACTCGTTCAGTGTAGTCAAACACCTTTAGAGAGCCATTCGAGGTGTTCGGCCAGTCTTCGATCAGCGATGTTGGAGGATAAAGAAAACAGAACAACAAGCTTTGTGCCGGACGTTTCGCGGGCTGGATAAGCCTGCGGAGCACAGGCAAGCACGTCTGTGAAGCAGAAGATTGAACAAGGATTAAAGGGTGGTGTGGGTGTGAGCCGCTTGGGTCGGCAATGGAAGTAAGAAGTGCCATCGTGCGTTCAAACGGATATTGCAACAAAAAAATATCTAGTTGAGCAATCGCAACATCAAGTACTATTGGACGACTCCTTGCCCTGCTCCCTCTCCCATCGGGCTCTCTTCAGGCTCATTGCGTCTACCCTCCAGCCAAAAATGCCAAGTTTACCGGCTTGTTTCTCCACCGAGAATCCCAATTCACGCAAGGAGTTATATTTATAACCAAGAAGGGGAGTAGCCGAGGTTTTGAGGACCTGGACGTCCTGCGCCGTCGTGAAAACATGGCGAGCTGCGAACGCTAGGATGTCCTGCTGCACGTTGGATTTGCGAAATTGCTCCTCCACGTAAAAGTGTCGGATGCTTGCAACCGAAGATGTGCCACTGGAGTAGAGGTTTTTGGTCTTATCTGTCAGAATATGACCTTGTTCGGTTTTCTTCACAAAGCTCGCCTCCGATTGCGAGTCTTTCGAGGCGTCGATGGCAACGAGACCAATGAACTTGCCGCCGTATTCAAGGATAAAAAGCCCCGAAGAGGGTGAGCGAACATAGTATTTTTGCAAGTTTGCGAAATCGGGCCTACGCATGAGGTCGGATGCAGCATCTTCAAAGTATGGTCGATTGATCCTGGAGGACAGAAGACAGCGTAAGTGCGTGTACTAGCCAATCAAGGGCAGGTGTGTACCAATCGATCGCGAACAATACTGGAACCCCCCAACAAGCGAAAGCTGGCAGTGGCAATAACCATCCCAACAAGCGATACTCTGGTTTCGGCCACCAATTCAGTAGCTGAATCATGACGCATGACAATCCGACCCATAAGCTCAGGGTCAATGGATGGAATGCGGCTGGCACGACAATGAGTCTGGGCTTTTTTTTCTCGGGGGAACTTGAATTTACCTCGTCTGTTGGCTACCGCAAGTCCTTCCATGGCAGCAAGCCCAATCGTGAACTTGACAAACTTTTCATCATCAGTCTTGTACGCGCGGATGATCGCCTTGGGCTCAACCATCGTGAATGAAGAGTTGGGAAGGTAGTTTAAGGTATTCACACATGGATGTTCCAGCGCTTAAAGTTCAACAGGGCATGTACACACGTTCGCTAGTTACAACCACGCAAAGGGTGCACGCGCGCGATCGAGAATAGTCATGTTTCCTGTTTCTCCCCGTGCTGTAACGAAACTCATCACATTACACTCTTGAACCAGGGATGCTATTACTTTGGCCACTGGGATTCAAAACATCCATCAATCCTCAGGACGGCTACTACTTAGCTGCACCCTGTTATCTCGTACGCAGATTGTTACTACCGTCGGCTCCACCCTGGAGAAATAGGTTTTTAGGGCTCACTGCGACTGGAGGGGGGCTTGCTGCAAATCTCAATAATTTATCTCCGAACCTAACCGACGTGTTTCCGTGTATTGGAAAGCAGGCGGTTAATTATCTCAACTGGTTGGTAGTGTTGATGATGATGGAAGTGAGCCCCAACCCAACGTGTCTGGTAATTCTTACTGGAACTGAGTCGTCGAACATCTTTGTCAAGGGAAAATATTCATATATTGATTTCGTCGAGGTCTTGCGCGAACGACGTTCAGTGTTACAGCGCTGACCTGAGTAACAACAGCGCAGTCAGTGTGCGTGACCTAATGCACTTGTCTTCATCGATGTTCGTACAGACAGCGCGCAGAAAAAAGGACATTGCAGGTATGCACACCGTGAGAAGCTAAGGAAACAGAGAGCAAGAGAGTGCCAGAAAGAAAGAAGGATACAGTAGTTCTACATCTATTACTTCTTCTTGGCAGCCTTCTCGGCAGACTTGGTAACTGGGGCAAGGGATGAACATGTTTTCGACACTGAATACCGAGAATCTCACCTTTACCACCAGATTTGTCCGTCTTATCAACAGATTTGATGACACCAACAGCGACAGTCTGTCTCATGTCACGAACGGCGAACCGACCCAAAGGTGGGTACTCGTTGTACGACTCGACACACATCGGCTTGGAAGGAACGAGTTTGACAATGCAAGCATCACCTGACTTGACAAACTTGGGTGCCTGCTCAAGAGACTTGCCACTCCGACGGTCAATCTTCTCAATGAGCTCGGCAAACTTGCAGGCGATGTGGGCAGTGTGGCAGTCGAGCACTGGAGCGTAACCAGCACCAATCTGACCGGGGTGGTTGAGGACGATGACCTGAGCATTGAAGGAAGCAGCCTCCTTTGCGGGGTCATTCTTGGAGTCAGAGGCGACGTTCCCACGACGGATATCTTTGACGGAGACGTTCCTGCAAACAAGCCAGTTGAGCGACAATAGTCTGGAGAGATAAATGACACACTTGACGTTGAAACCAACGTTATCACCAGGGACACCCTCAACAAGCTGTTCGTGGTGCATTTCAACAGACTTGACTTCAGTAGTCACGTTTGTAGGTGCAAAAGTAACGACCATGCCAGCCTTGATGATACCGGTTTCAACACGACCGACAGGTACTGTCCCGATACCACCGATCTTGTAGACATCCTGGAGAGGAAGGCGAAGGGGTTTGTCAGAGGGACGAACAGGAGGCTCGATGGCATCGATGGCATCGAGGAGTGTCTTTCCCTTGACGACACCACTCTTGGTCTCCTTGGTCCAGCCCTTGTACCAGGGCATGCTATACTCGATTGAGAATGCTGGATGTCAAACTGATAAAATAATGCTTACTTGGGGGACTCCTCCAGCATGTTGTCACCATGCCAGCCAGAGATGGGCACAAAGGCAACAGCCTTGGGGTTGTAGCCGACCTTCTTAATGAAAGTCGAAGTTTCCTTGATAATTTCGTTGAAGCGATCCTCGCTCCACTGTTGGCGGAATATCAAACCACATTCATCCGAGAATAAATAACACACCTTGGTCGTGTCCATCTTGTTTACAGAAACGATGAGCTGACGCACACCGAGGGTGAATGCCAGAAGAGCGTGTTCACGGGTCTGACCGTCCTTGGAGATACCAGCCTCGAACTCACCGGTACCACCGGCAATAATAAGGATGGCACAGTCAGCCTGGGAGGTACCGGTGATCATGTTCTTGATAAAATCACGGTGTCCAGGGGCGTCAATGACCTGATGTCCCGTGAAAATGGCTCTACTACGTGCTGGAAGAGGAGCGACATACAGTAACCGTATACTTGGGAGTCTCGAATTTCCAGAGGGCGATATCAATAGTGATACCACGCTCGCGCTCAGCCTTGAGCTTGTCGAGCACCCATGCTAGAAATTTTATCAGCAACCTGCCGCATCAATCGCAACGGATCGATGCCTCACCATACTTGAAGGAGCCCTTGCCGAGCTCAGCAGCTTCCTTCTCGAACTTTTCGATGGTACGCTTGTCGATACCACCGCACTTGTAGATCAAGTGACCAGTGGTGGTCGATTTTCCGGAATCGACGTGACCGATGACTGCGATGACTTGATCAACGGGGGTGACGACGACGGGAGGCTCTACTCACCGACGACGTTAATGTGAGTCTTGTCCTTTCCCATTTTGACGAGTTTCTACGTGCAAGAGATCAGTATGAAGTCTTAGAGATGCTGATCGCAAAGATCAGTAATATCAGACAATAAGAGTGACGACGTCGATAAGAATCGTACAACAAAAAAAGTGTGGACGGAGAGGAGAAGAGAGATCGATGGGATGATACTTACTTAAGTGTACAGAAAAAAAAGAAAAAAAGCGGAGGGAGAGGATGTGGTGGTATGAAAGAAAGAAAGAGTTGCCAGATGTTTGCTGATAGTTATACCCTTCCGCTCCGAAAATTTTTATCGATTCTGGATCGATTTGATTCGATGCCGCTGATAAACTGATATGCCGTCAACTCCGCCCGGCACCGGCCACTCCTTTTAACTCCGCGGCCCTCACCAATGACTATGACTACAATAACTCGAAAATCTCACATGCCAGTGCTGTTCCACGATTGGATACAATTCAAGTCGTTACAGGGATTGATGCTGATACGTGTAGTTCTTGATCATTGCTCGACATGAGCTGGCTAGTGATAGATAGAGACGTCGAGAGTACTACGCCAAATCCATGGTTACATACCATAACAAGCTGATTACCCTCATATTAGAGGCTTCGCGAGGTGTTGCAGCCAGACCTTAGCCTCGTTCATCTCAATCAGATGATACGTGCAGGGAATGCGCTCGGTTGCGGGGCGATTTGTAGTCGATTGCCGTATGGTTTCTTCATTCCCCAGCCATCGTGGCCACTCAGGAAACGACAGTGGAGAATGCCCTCGAACGTCGGTCTTGCTTCGACTTCGACTTGTAAACACGCCCTCACAAGTGCTGCGGCATCCCCGAGGGCACCCCCTCCGTCCCCCTCCTCCCCATCGTTTGCCTTGTCATCACTACAGCGTTCATCTAAAGCAATCGACGCATTCGCGAATGGGGATTGCAAGCCCTCCTGTGCTTCGGCTGCAGTCAAAAACGGACATTCCCCAGCTAGGAGAACGTAGGCCACCACCCCAAACGCCCAGACGTCCTGCTCCTTTCCGTAATATCGCTCGCCTCGTAGGATCTCTGGTCCAGCATAGTCCAACCTTGCCAGAGAAGCTTATATTGAGGGCAAAAAAAGAGTTGAAAAAACAAGAAACTTACGTCCCGCTAAACGTATCCCAACCAGAATTCTTGATCAGTCCTGAACTACCAAAATCTATCAGAACGCATAGGCCACCTGGGCCAAGGACTACGTTCTCGTCTTTCACGTCACGGTGAACTGCGTAGATCTGTCAAACGTTCATTGCATGGGCATCGGCGCAGCACTTACCGATTCCGCGGTCGTGCAAAAAGCAGAGAGCATCGGCCAGCTGGCCGAGATAACTGCGGATGGAGGCGGGGGGAAGGCCACCTGGGTATGCTTCTACCAAATCAAAAAGATCTGTCGGAGGGCGGGGTTCGTTTGGGGAATGTTCAGGGGATGTCGATGGTAGGACGAGGTAGTAGAAATGATTATCTTCGAAGAAGTCTAGTAGAGGGCAGATATTCGGGTGTCCCTTGACTACTTTGCCCTCCTCCCAATAGAAATCTGCTTCGAGGGTACATGAAGGTGATATTGACCGACGATGTCGTCTCGGATCCCATGAACGAGGAGGAGGCAGAGTGTATGACGTGGTGGATATGAGAGACATGACATAAATCTCAATTGGTATCGTTCCGTATTCATGGTGCCGTTTCCAGCAATCGGCAAGAATACGCGACTTGATTACCTGCTTGATGACCAGGGGTGGCTAACACACGATGAGGGGCAATGTTCGTGGTGCGAAAGAACTAGCTCCTTACCCCAAGGGTGCCATCCGATTTATACTCTCGAGCTCTTTTGACTAAGCCGTATGCGCCTCGACCAATTTCTCGCTCAATAAAAAAATCTGAAATCGTTTTTCCATCTGGAAGCATCTGTCCATCGGATGTTGGAGTTGGAGCTCTGGTGCTGACGACAGACGACAGTACATTTCCAGTACTGCAAGATCGACGAAGAATTTGTGGCATGGCTGGGGGCGGCGAAGGAGGCTCAATCGGGGCGATTGAGACACGACCAGCAATTAGAGAGACGCGCTGTTGGGAAGACCGCCTGCGAGGACGTGAAAGGGTCGGAGAACGTGATAGCAGTGAACGATTGAGTTCCGGTGTCGACTGAGAAGGGACAGGTGGTCGCAAGCTTTCAAATGGGGAATATGGACGTATGCGCAAAGGTGAGGCGGAGATTGGCGAGTCTGTCAACTGCGACAAGGGCTGGATGTCGGGTTCTAGGACAAAGCTCTGTGACTTGCGTGGGGGAGTCGTAATCACGGATATTGGAGAGGACCGTCGAGGTGCAGCTGGAGGTTTTATAGACATGTGCTTTGGGAGATCAGGGACGGATAACTGGTTTCTTTTGTCAAAAGAGGAGCCGGTGGAGGATGGACTTGCAGGATGGTCATCATTGGAGTTCCAGTCGAAGCCACGCCCGATGCAGGTGACACCCCAGCTATTGCCTACACTAGCTGCCCTGGAAAACATGGGCGGGGCGGGAGCAAGCCAATCATCATCATCGAGAGTGAGATCAAGAGCGGACTCTGCGAGCATCAAAGGCACTAATTGGGAGAATGGCTTGAGCGGCCGAACGTGCGAATAAGCTTTTAGGGAAGAACGGCTGGTTTTATGAGCGCGTCAGTGGATGACCGAGATGGCACCTGCCAATTAAATCCGAGCACCTTCACACGGCGGTGTCACAGCGGAATGGGCCCAATTAACAAGTAGAGCGGGCCGCTTTTGTCAGTAAAGGCTACTAGTAGCCCGCAGCGAACCTCTTGCAATTGGGGGGACGAGTGCCAGTGCGAGTGTTGCTAACACTCGCGGGTCGCCTTCCGTCGTCTCCGTCACAGGGTCTACGACACAGCCACGGGTGTTGACGTGTGTTTGCCCCATCCTCCTCACAACAGGGTGTTGTCATTGTCGTGCCCATCCAGATCGACCTCCTCCAGCTCAGAAATCGTGAGTATGCTCCCCTAGGAATCCGCAATGGGCGCGATAGCATGTTTCGAGAGTTTCGAGTCCTGGAAAGAAATGTTGAGGGTGGATGCATGGTTGGGTGCACGGATGATGTACCCCTTGCGCTCTACTTTTGCCCCTTGTGAACACCCAATCTTGACTCTATATTGACACCTCATCGCAGACCGCCATGGCCGTCAAGATCCCCATCGTCAAGAAGCGCACCAAACCATTCAAGTTCGTGGACCCCTCACCACTTTCTTGCATAGTCTCTTATACCCTCATACAGGCGCCATCAGTCCGATCGTTACCACAGTGTCAAGGAGGCATGGCGGAAACCAAAGGGTATCGACAACAGAGTGAGGCGTCGTTTCAAGGGGCAGCTTCCAATGCCCAAGATTGGCTATGGGAGCAACAAAAAGGTAACAAGCTCTTCTCCCGAGTCAACATTAGGCTGCATCACCTCATAGACCCGTCACCTACTTCCCAATGGCCTCAAAAAGTTCCTTGTCAGTAATGTCAAGGAGGTGGATATCCTCCTCATGCACAACAAAACTTATGCTGCGGAGATCGCACACAATGTTAGCAGCCGAAACCGTACTCTTATTCTCGAGCGGTACGTTATTTCCTTTGACAACTCCTGACCACTCGGTGACACTTTTTTTCATTAAAGAGCCAAGGCCCTTGGTGTCAAGGTGACGAACCCTGCTGCACGGCTGCGGTCAGAGGAGTAGTTTGTTGTCGCGTTTTCTCTTGTCACATGTATACATTCCATATGCTGGAGATTGCCAAGTGCGAATATGCTCTGGTCAAAAGCAACATGCAGTCATTATAATTTTCTGTTCTGCCGAGTTTGAGTGTACCTGGTCCAGGTACCTACACCAACTTTCCTAATGCAGTCGACTCTCCACTTCTTCCCCAGACCTGCACGTTCATTGTCGTCGCAGGAGAACATGAGTACAAGGCAAGTACGCCTCTCGACTCGACACCCCATCTAACCACCCCAGTCCGTGTGCAGATCTGCGGAGCACGCTGGATCCTGGTACGAAAGCGATGGTAGATCTCATGCAGCCCTTGGATACTCTTCATGCCACGAATGATTCGTCACAGCCCAGGTGTTAGGCGAGCAGTTGCGTGAATGGCTAGCAGCCGTACAATCGACAGATGATGATCAAGATTTCGCGCCTCCTATCGCGGGTTGCAGGGCGATCATTGCTCCGTCTGTCTGCACCACTTTCTTATCCAGATATTGGAAACTGACTATATGATCTCTAGACACGCCGGTTACATGTGGTCAGGACGCGCTGCTGCTTGGGCATATAAGTCCATAGATACAAAAGGAATGTGAGTCCCATCAGACTCGAGTGACACCCATCTCATTCGTATCACTGAAGTAAGCGGGTTTTCATTCTTGGGCCTGCACATCATGTCCATCTGAACCGCTGTGATGTTTCCGGGTGTGATTATTATGCCACGCCGTTGGGAAAGCTACGTCTTGACAAGGATAGTAAGTCAAGGAAATATCATGGATAGAGTAGATCATGACTGCCTCCCCAGCTATAGGAGACCTGAGGAGCACGGGCAAATTCGGAACCATGTCCATTGACACGGACACGGACGAGCATAGCATTGAAATGCATCTCCCATACGTGTATGAGATATTTAAAGAGTCAGTTATCCACCCAACTCCTTTATCCCACTAACACGTGTCGTGCTAGCTCCGATATCACAGTGGTACCAATTCTTGTTGGTTCTATCAACCTGTTTCAGCAGAGAACCTATGGAAACATTCTCGCGCCCTATTTCGCTGACCCAGAAAACTTTTTCGTGATTTCAAGCGATTTCTGCCATTGGTGAGTCGCTCTGATTGCAGCGACTTTTCTAATCGATCATCCGTAGGGGTAAATCATACGAGTACACCTTCTACTATCCAGAGCCACTCCCCAGCGATGTTCCTGGCATTTACCTCAAGCGTGCTCACCAGAATTTACCCCAGAGGCCAATTTATGCTTCAATACGCGATCTAGATCAGGAAGCCTTGGACATCCTGACCATGTCGCCGTTGTCTGAAGCGGACTCCCCTGCGGCAGACTCGCACGTGAAGTTATTGGAGTATCTTGACCGGACGGGCAACACCATCTGTGGGAGGAAGCCAATTGGTGTGCTTCTTGGCATGCTTTCAGAGATTGAGAAGGAGGGTAAGAAAGCGAAGCTGCAGTTCGTAAGATACGAACAGAGCAGCAGGTGTACCAGTGTTACAGGCTCTAGTGTGAGCTACGCGAGCGCATACATCTCCCTTTCGTAGAGATTTTTCGAAACGTACCAGTAGTCACAGATGTAACAAGAATGTAACCATATTTGCCGCGATACACTGGGTTTCTTCTGTGATACTTACATAAATCTAATAGGGCATGCCATCCGAGTCATCTCGTTTACTCTAGACTTCACAACTCATAACATGCTGGAGTAGATCTGTGGCCCAAATATGTCGTCCTCCTCTCCTTCTGTGCCTGGTACTCCAACATCATGGACGACCTACCCGCGGACGTTGTAAAACTTTCTTCAGAATCTTAGATGAAGACACACCTCGCCAGTAACATCATCAATCACAACATCCTCGAATCCCCAATCCCTCACGAACGCTTGGTGGGTCAAGTGGGAACAAGAGGCCAGTGACACCGCTTCCCATCGAGAAGCCTCTTGCCCAGCAGCAGCAGCATCACGCTTACGAGAAAACTGAGACAGTGTGCAGCAACCGACCCTAAGCGGTAACTTTGGTTGTGCAAGAAGATGTCGGCACATGGCGATGATCGGTGCTGCATGGGAGAAGAGTAAAACGCTCTTGTGATGACACATGTCCAATCGCGTGTCGATCTGGTGGATAAAGAGCCTGAGAAAGCCAGACATCCGGGCGTGGATCCCTGCTAGGTCCTCTCCCTTGCGAGGGGAGAGCCAGAGAGAGCTCCAGGAAGTATCGATTTCCACTGTATTCCAGGATGGACTGATCTCCGGTAGCATAGCCCGCAATTCAATGGCGCTCTTTGGCCGAGGAAACAAGCCTGTGCCTGGGGCAACTGGGGAATACCATTCCGATAATCCTGCATGCATACATCAGGAGTCAGAACGCGTCACACGAAGTGGTCAGACCATGCTCGATATAGATCGGCAGAGACAAGCGTTCTGCGACGGGTTTAGAAGTTTGAAGGCAACGATCTATACACGGTACGGTCGCTCAAAAAAAGACAAGATGATAAAAGCCACTGGCCGCTTACAGTATGGGGAGCTGAAGATTGCACTTGGCTGTTTGCCCTTTGGGAGCGATTCTAGGTATGATGCCAACTCTACAGCTTGAGCCTGCGATGTAACGTGTCGGGTTAGCAGCGCAGAGAATTGGCTCTGTTACTTCTCCGTATGCTGCTAGAGGGGGATCTCTGGCGAGACCTGTCGGGTTCGTCCTATACCATATGTGAAATGCCGGCTGTGACACCACAACCCTCTACTGACCAGTTTGAGGTCAGCCAGTTAGCTCTAAAGCCTGCAGAACATTTAGTACAAGCTCTCTTCACAGGAGAGTGGGGTGGTGGGGGAGACTTACCATGCCTAACAATATAAATCGTCTCGATCATGGATATCGGGGTCAGTCTGAGTGGCGCGATAGTCCATCGAGACGTCGATGCAAAAAAATAAAAACAGGACCATTACACACCGACAAAAAATTCGCTGACAGCAGGATTTGAACCTACGCGGGCAATGCCCAAGTGATGATGTGAATTCAAATCACTCGCCTTAACGACTCGGCCATATCAGCTTGCGAACGAAATTTAATTGATCGTCATGTGGTGTGCCCTCCGACAACCACCCCACGTGCTACATCTTGGACTTGGAAATCCCCTCCAGCACGCAAATCCGCACCATCCAAATAATTACTTACTGGCCGTTCCTTTTGTCTTTTTTCTCTACTTATTGGCTGCCTGGGAGCAGCACGGGAGATTTATGGATTCACTCATCCCTTTCACGACATCGGGATCCCTGGTAGATTGCGTGGACAGTACGTCTGCCGAGTCAACTCCACCCCAACCAACACCCTGAGCCATCTCCATAATCCACTTTGCCCGGTTTATGATACTCCGGCTTAGGAAAGATGCTGGTGGTCCTCAGAGACGGTCGAAAGTTGCATGGTGTATTGCGTTCTTACGATCAATTTGGTGAGTTGGCGAAACATGTCTAGTTTTATTGCTGATTCTCACCATGGTTTGACACAGCAAACCTTGTGCTTGAAGATACCGTCGAACAAATATACCATGGTAACGCATTTGCGGAGCACTGGCATGGCCTCTTCCTCATTCGGGGGGAGAATGTGGTATTATTGGGCGAAATTGTACGGCTGCCAGTGCGCATATTATCGTATGGTCTGCCGATTACTTTGTCTACACAGGATCTCGATCAAGAGGATGATGTCCCGTTACGACAAGTCGATTATCAATTCCTGGATCCATATCATAAAAACGACATTGCCAAGAAGAAAACTCGCGAAGATTTCAAGGCAAAGGTTTTGTATGAACAAAAGGGGTTCTGCAAAGAAGGAGGCGAGGGAGATGGGTATTGATGGGAGCATGACTATTACATTGGTCTCCCTTGACGCGGTGTGTGTCTTATAGGCAAAAGGATATTGGAACATGGCTAGGGTATAGTACGTCACGTACACGCAACTACGATGACCCTTTCTCCCCCCTTTCTGAAACATGGCATGTGGAATGGAGTTTCTCTAACCCATTAAGCTGAACTTCGGGATGTGGAGGATTGGAGGGAGCTTGCAAGGTACCGGTTGGCTGTGGATAGAGTATGTCTTCAATGCACTTGCGTATCTCGCGCTCGCGCGTAGTAAGTTTGAGCAGAATCCCTTCTTTCGTCTCTTTGTCGAACGAGACTTCGGCAGCACGGAGTTTCTGCCAACTTGAAATCTGTCAAACAGTTGAACACGGAATGTACGACGGGGGGCTTACCCTGCGTGACGCTCGCACTTTTTCTTGCCGGTACACCACCACTCTCCATGCATAGCAGAGGCGGCATCGAGCGGCATGGCATCATCCCCCGACTCCACCTTGACTCGCGCCTCCTCATAGCTTTCCAACACTTCCGGACCAAAGTCTGCCCATTCCTCCTCACCAAAGCAGAGTCTCTGATCCCATCCACACTCGTCCACCTTTCCTGCTCTCTCAGAAGCAAGTTCCACTACTTTCTCGCGCCACACCACCATGTCTAATTCACGCTTCATAAGCTCGCGCTCCTTGACCACCTCCTCGAGGCGTGCGTTCAGACGAGCAACCTCGCGTTCAGCTCTTCGCTTCGCTGCAGAGTCGAGAGGTTTTGTGGCCGAGTCGTTACTGTCAACGTCCATTTTAGGAGGACTTGCCCCGTTCGTCTGGGCGCAGACTACCACACCTTCTCGTTTCGCGGCGTTCTTGACACTCTCCCACAGCAGATCGCGCGCGCCGCCCGATCTCTCCCATTGTGAGATGTGTGCCCGCATGTACTTTATGCCGCAGTCGTCAGAACAATATTTTGAGAACGCGCCACGTGAAGGCTTGTGACATGCTCCGGGTGACGAAGGATTTTCGTGTTGAAGCCCAAAGAGACATCGCCGTTTCCACGTCGTCCGCAGATGTGGATGTTCTGAGGTAATACGCACAAGCTCAACGGATCACTAAGAGCGTACAAGACCGCAGGTACCTACTTTGAATGCACGGGGGACATATGAACTGATCGACGAGATCTATCTCTAGGTCCGGCATATTGACGCACAGTGTATGGAACCATTCGTCACAACTAAGAGCCATTGCTTTAGTTGTATACGAACCTTTGTGATCCATTCCAATACTCACCGATCACAGGCAATCATCATTCGGTCTTCGTCATATCGCGTTTTACATACGCAGTAGAGTTTGTCATCCTCTTTGTCGCTGTTGTCTGCATCTGGTTCTGGTTCTGGGACAATATCATCCACAGCGCCTGGGATGACAGAGGTAGAGCGCGACCGAGCGTTAACGTTTACTGCGCCTTTGGGAACGCTGCCTTTCGAAGAGGAATCCACAACATTGGGTTTGGCTTTAGGTTTAGGAGCAGGTTTAGCTCGTGGTTTTGGAGGCTGTTTCGGTTTAGCGGCAGGCTGATCGGAAAGAGCGAGATTTTAGGA
Source organism: Boletus smithii (assembly GCA_038092715.1). Lineage (NCBI taxonomy): Eukaryota > Fungi > Basidiomycota > Agaricomycetes > Boletales > Boletaceae > Boletus > Boletus smithii. Next base: position 2,444 of record JBBPQT010000410.1, on the reverse strand, counting down.
CTGGTAGGTCGCAAGCTGAAATGCGATGTACGCACCTTTGACGTTCCATCCTTTTTCTTTCTGCCTCCCGTCGCTGTACCAGCGACTAGGCTAGTCTTGTCCTTTTCAGCTTTCTTATTCCGTGCTGCTGGAGGGGGCATGGACGCTCGATCTTTCTCCTCGTCTGTCATAAGAGGAGGACCCTTGAGGATGGACTGAGAAGACAACACCAATGATGGTCCATCAGAGGCTTCGCTCGAGCCTTGTTCAGTGCCTGCGTCGGTACCCTGGCCTACCGCAATTGGCAGGAGCGATCTCGACTCGACTTGCACCGTTGACGGCGTAGGGACGGTACGAACAGGACAGTCTTCAACAAGGCTCAAAAGTTCTTCATCTACATCCATCATGGCTTGCTCTAAAACTGGTGGTTCTCGTTCAGAAGTATACTCTGGTTCGGGAGATCGACGAGAGGATGGTTCTGGCAGGATGAGCGGGGAGACGAGTACGTCCTCAGGAGGTGCACTATGCTCGTCTTTAGCGGGCAAGAGTATGGGAAGGGGCTGTTGCGAGGGGCTCCTACTTGTGGCTTGCGAAACGGTGACATGGGTTGAATACTTTGACATTTCAAACGTCCCTGACTCCTTGGCTAGCACAGGTTGAGCAAGTTCCGGAGATGGCTGGCGGGGGAGTGGATTAGCCATGGGGATGTCGTCCGCGTCCACGACCCCCGGTATCTGCTTTGTTTTGCCTGATAATGGTTCAGTAATAATCGGGTCAGAGGACGTGAGCGGGGCGCTGGTGCTCGCGTCTACCAGCGTATCAGAACGTTGGGGCTGAAGCTCAGATTGGGTCTCAAAATTCTTGAGGTGAAGATCAAGGACGGGAGAGGCTGGCGCACGTGGGGCCGAGGAGTTTGGATGCAAGGCTTGCGGAAGGTGTGTTTGGGGCTCAGACTGTACGGGTGACTGGGGCTGCATTGGAATCGGTGATAACGGTTGCGGATCAAGGCGGTTTCCTTCGATAGGTGTTCGGGAGTCAGACGCTAAGGGTTCTGATATTGGGGCACGAGGTGGCGGCGACTCCTTGCTAGTGGATAATGGAGGCGTAGGTACTAAGAAAATGGCAATGAGACAGCGCGAATAAAAGATGAAATGGAGGGGGAGCACACCATTTTCCGCGACATCCTGCCGCAACTCCGTTCTCCGACCTTTCTTGGCTAGTCGCTCACCATGGCCGCTTTCATTTGCTCCCGACCACGAACGCCCTTCCGCAAGGTCAGATACGACGCCTGGCATGTGTGCAGACGAGACGCGTCGAGATGTCTCACGAACTGTCGGTTGCTCTTCCCAAACGCGGATTGGGTGGCGCTCAGGGGGAGGTTGGCCAGAAGAGTCAGCCTCTATCGCAGGTCCCATGGTTTTACCATTGTCCGTGGTGGCGTGCAAAGGCAAATGGGGAGGGCGTGATCGTAGGCGCTCTCGAAGCAACACAGTCTCTTGACCCTCTACCTGGTGGGGGGGCGCTTTTGGTTGATGTGTATCATCGTCCGGAGAAAAAGTCCGCCCCGAGAGAGGAGACAGCTTTGGCGGTTCGTGTCTGGCATGTTCGACGCGCGACTCGGAGACGAAGCGTTCCGCGGAGATGTCACGTCCCGGGCTCTGATAGTTTGACAAGTCGGGTCTTGGCGCGTCTCTTATGGAAGAGGAATCATTGGAGAGTACTTCGATGCCGCCTGCCATCCTTGGACCATGGTTGTATCGCGGAGACATGGCATCGGGTTCTGCAGATACGGATATGAGAGAGGGAGTCTGTATTGGAGAAGAATGGTGGTGGTGGGAACGAAGATGTTGGGGAGAATGGTGGTGAGGAGAATTGTTGCGAGGGGATGTATGGGTAGGGGGTTGAAGAGGATGGAGTGAGTGTAAGAATGGAGATGTGTGTTGGAGCGGGATGGTGCGAGTATCGTTGATGGGCAAGAGAGCGGGTGCGGAGCGACTCGGAGTGGGTTCGATGAGTTGCCGTCGCAGGGTCGGGTAATTGTTAATTGGGCTAGCCGATGAGTGGTGACGGGTGCTTGGAGACGTGAGTTGGGGGAACCTGGGTTCCGGAGATGGGGAGCGAGGGGGGGTGTCACGAGCGCGTTTGTGGGGTCTCGAATTGTCTTGGAAGGGAGAAGGGAGGTCGGGATGGCGGTGGAGGGGGGCTGGATAGGAAGCGAGGGGATAGCTGTAGTGCCTAGAGGGCCAATCATGATCGTGAGCCAAGCTGGGACGGATGGCTAGATTGTCTTGTTCGGTGAAGCGCTCGCGGTCCAAGTCCGAGACGGCGGAGATTCGTCGGTGCTCTTCGGAGGCGACGTGGACGAGTGCGTCGAGGCCGAGGAAGGGGGGACGCAGGAGTGGATGGTCAGCTGGAGAAGTGGGAAGGGGAGGACGGTGGGGGGATGGGTTCAAGATGGAGGGGGG
>JBBPQT010000409.1:0-16116 GCA_038092715.1 Boletus smithii | reverse complement strand
GATCCTGTTGATCCCCTTTGCGGCGTCGGAGTCAAGTGGCACTCGGAAGGTCATCTGGTCTTTGTTCATTTCTCACTTTCACGACCAGTTTGACTCACTTTTTTCTTCCCTCCCCTTCTTTTTTATGGTGGTCAGCATTTTCTTCTCGGTTCCGGTATTTCCACTTGCCTCGGTTTGATTGCACATTTCTCGTTTCTTGGTGCTTGCAGGGCCTTCGGCCCGCACCTCCTTTTTCTCCTTTTTTTTTCATTCCTGGTGCCTGCAGGGCATTTAGCCCGCACCTCCTTTTCCTCCTTTTTGATTCTTGTCTGCCTGCGTAAAGCATAGTGCCCGTGTATTCAGTATTTTGCATAGGGTTTGCCAATCCATGGCCATTTTATATACAGCCTGAGAGGTGCAAGCAGTTAAAGTCGAACAACTACACTACTACTTCACATATAGTGTGGCGGTGCAGGGGGAGCGTGTTGCCGAGAAGTGCACGGAGGCGAGCCGAAAGACCTCACCGATGCAGTGTGCATACAGCTTCTCCTTTTCGCTATTTTTCTGTGATAACATTGGCATGAATCTAACAGAGAGACGGACGTACGTTGAGAGACACATGCATGATGCACCTTTGTTCAAGTGCACGTCGGGACTCGGGTGTCGCGGCTCGGATACTGAAGTCACGTGATTAAACATGAGCACAGCCTCCGATCTAGACACTCCAATACAGTCGAGGGGGGTATATAGGAGCTACGATGGCTTGGGCCAGATCCAACTTCAAGCTTCACCCGCTACTTCCACCATTACCATCACTTCACTGCTTTCTCTGCCCACTCCTAGCTCATCTCTCCAAAATCACAAATATGTCCGACCAAGACTTCTCTGGCATGCAAGTCGACCGCTATCTTCTCTCCTCCCTCCTCGGCTGCGGTGCAGCCGGCAGTGTCTACCGGGCCGTAGACACTACCTTGGAGAACTCACCTACGTTTGCCATCAAGTGTATACGGGAGAGTCACAACACCCGACGCAGGCGTCAGCAAATCGCAGAGATTGACAACCATGACACTGTAGCTTGCTGCCCGCACGTCATGATGCTATGCGACTCTTTCGAAGAGGATCGCTACTTCTTCCTCGTCTTTCCCCTGTGCGAAATGGACATGTTTAGAGCGATTTGGAAGGAGAAGGTGTATTGGAGGAACGATGCCCTCATTAAGGAGGCCTTTGTAGCAATATTAGACGGCGTATTTGCGTGTCATAAGAAGGGTGTCTTCCACCGGGACCTCAAACCAGAAAATATCATGTGCAATGCGGATGGGAAGGAAATCAGGATTGGTGATTTCGGACTGTCTTCCCACCGCCGTCTCTGTCGAGACGGTGGATGCGGCACCTCCTATTATATGAGTCCAGGTCAGTCACTCGTCACAATGCACAGTGATAAATTGGACTGACCGGCCCCGAGAATGCTTGGATGAAAATGAAATCTTCTATTACGCTGAGCTAGTGGACATCTGGTCACTGGGCGTGATTCTCTTCAACATGGTGACTTGTCGTTACCCATGGGAGGAAGCTCGTCCGACGGACGAGGAGTACATGGCCTTCGTGACCAAGAAAGACCATTTATTGCGCACGTCGCCAATCTCAGAGTCTCTGAGCATGCTCTTTTATCAGATCTGGCATCCGACTCCTTTAAGGCGGTTACCGATCCAGGTGATCCGGGAAGCGATCCTGGAGATGGATACGTTCTACAAACCACGTCGTTCATCCCGCGACGCTTCGCCATTGTCAAACGAGGTAGTGGTCGACTCGTAAGTCTCTCCCACTCCCCAGTCGAGGTTGATGAGCATTAACATTGGTATAGTCAGCAGACGTGCGTCGCTCCTGTGGAAGACGCAAAAAAGAACGACTCGTGTGCTCCGAGCGACGACACCCTGGAGGAAATTTCATTGAGTCGAATGGACTTGAACTCAAAGAGCCATGGGTAACGATACCCTAAATTACATTTGTGATTTGCACTATAAGATTTATATATCATGGACAATTATCACCTAGCTGCTGAGGTCTCGGGACCTGAGTGTTGGCCTTTTCGGGTTTCATGTGTTCTGGAGCAAATTTGTCAATATGGGTGAAATGAAAAGGTTGCTAACGGTACACTCGTTTTGGATTCATCGTGGCCCACTGTCGAACCTGGGCCTGGCTGATAATGGTAGAACTCAAGTTCTGGGAGGTGCGAAGTGCGGAATTGAGACACGTGATTGTTGATGCGGTGCGCTCGTTCGCCATGCTCGGAGTTGACAGTCACGACGGGAAGCTTTACTGCAAAGTACTAACGAGTGTGTTGTTCAATGGAGCTCGACCGTGTCTGGATCAGGACTGTATAGTAAAAGAACACCAAAAGTCTGGAGGCAAGGGTCGATCTTCCTATACTTGTATCTGCTGCACTCACCGACTCGGGGCCTAGTCAACACCTTTGGTAGGAAGACAGTCACTCCCACTCTTCTAAGGACTTTTTCTATGATCGTCGACTCGGAATCATCGCCGGAAACTTGCGGCGCTGCGTGGACCTATATATTACATAATCATCGCGGTTGCCGTCTCATTTCAGACCGCAAAGCAGAACACACTCATACGGTATATGTATCGACTTGCTCTTGGTTTAGGGCCCACGCTGAGTCTGGGGGATCCAACCTATGGCTCCATTCGACCTTTCATCCCAGAGTTACTGTAAGGAACTCTTGACCCAGTGCCTGTCAGTATGTTTTCAGTGACTCCACCGTGCTAGATCACAACAGCCACGATGCCCTCAGTCTCCTGGCATTGTCAACACATACGACAGCCTGAGTCCATCGAGATGTGTTATTGGTCCTTTGATTCCTCGTGCCCACCATCTTCATTATTCCTGGGTTGCGGCCACTAGCAGTGCATATTTCGACCTCCAGTAGACTGTAGTAGCATACAGTGCGCCACTATATCCGTGTAAAATGACTGTACATGCAATATTAACGAGACATTCATATATCGATGACACCCACACCCGAATATTTAGAGACCAACATGGATGAACGGAAGCCACTCAACGAATGACGCGTTACTATCTCGAAGCCGTCCGACAGCATCGTGCAGTGCTCGTGCAGCCTCCCGATAATCCGGCATTGTGCTATTCCGAAACAGTTGTCCGTAGACGTCCCTTGCCACAACAGGTGCAAGCTTGTCGCTGATCGACCACATCGTACCAACGACTCCTCCATACCCGGCAAACAGCATTCCCGCTGCGATATGGATCGCCTCATCGGAGAGATCCTCGTCACCCATCGCCGTCTGACACGCGGAGAGAAAGGCAAGTCCACCACGCGGACGTTCGGACAACGAGATGATGTCAGATAATTTCAAGCGACGCCGATCGGCGAGGCAGAGTCCACTCTCCGTCGGGCTCGCAGTATCTTGGACTCCGTGGCATGCAAAATGGACCCAGTCCGCCTCCTTCATCAAGGCAAGTACCTCCTCGACCGTTCCGACAGCACATTCCGTGAGGGTGGTTCGCACTGATGGAGAATTCCTGATGACTGCCTTGATGTGTTCCAACTCGACGTCCACACCTGGAAGTCGGAACTGGCCATCTGTGGATGGCTGACGGACAGCAAGAAGGCGAAGATCGCTGCTAGATGTCGATGAGGCATCAAATTCGGGTGAAAAGGCAAGAACGCTGAGAGTAGGGATGTATGACGAGACGACGAAATCGGACACCTTGTTCCCAGGTTCCGAAGACTGGGTGCCATAAAGACCAGCCGCATGAATAGGAAGAAATGCAAAAGGCCCAGTGGGACACCAAAATATGCGTGAAAGGTCCCCTGCAGGAGTCTGTTCGGAAACGTTAGATGAATGAATCAGCTACTGAGTTCAGGTAGCATGACATTACGTACCGAGAAACCCAAGGCATCCAGGACTGGTTTGACGACACCGTTCCACAGGACAGATAAGACAGACTCCCAGCTGTCCTGCCTCCGTGATACACTTTGTCCTGCCCTTTCGTCACAGCGTATGATACGAGAGGGACCAAGCAAACTCTTCAGTGTGTTCTGAAGATCCTTGCACCGCCGGAGAGAGAAATTGGGAAGCGGGACATGAATCACATCTTCCACATTGGCGAGAACCATCAATGCATCACAGCGGGTCTCTGCGGCGTTGAGGATGACCACTGGTCCGGAGTGTGCTGAAGCACGGAGCTGAGAGAACTCTCTGTGAAGCAGGAAGTGCTCGAAACCAGGAAATCCTCGGATATCTTGAAGTAGTTTATCTCGCTCGATTGCAAGCGTACGGGGTCTGTCAGCCTCTTGTTGTAGAGACCCCATTGCACGATCCTCTGCATCTCGAGTCTGCTCTGATAGTGAGGACATGGATTGCTCGCGAGTGGCACTAGCATGCTCTAATGCCACAGACAGTTCCCGAAGTCTGCGAGCATGATCTGGATAGGCACACGACAATTCATCATACGAGCTGCGAAGCTGAAACAGTTCACCCCAGACAATCGAGCGTCCTTGCTCGAGCCATTCCACAGCTGTTTCGAGGTGTCCCGAATCCACTGCTGCTGCTGCTGCCTCGCGTACCACGTCGGCACCTTGGACGAGCTCGTGGTAACGGTGTGCAAGGGAGAGGCCTATCCATGCGAGTTGAGGAAGGAGACCAATGGCAACAGAATATGCATGAAGGAGAGAATGATGCCTTCGAGTGCGAACACATGAGATCCATGCCTGTGATGCATGAAATCGAACTGTAGTAGGGCCTATGGAGGCACAAGCAGCACGCGAGTACTGTGAAATTGCTTGCTCGAGATCACTGAACTCGCCTAGGTGCTGAAAACGAGCGAGGAAAGAGTTGCCAAGGTTGCTCAGATAGCCGGGTCTGTCAGGGTGACCATCAGAGGTGAGGCCAATAGCATCCCTTTGCGATGAAATTGCTTGCTCGAGGTCACTCAGCTGTCCGAGGCGCTCGAAACGAAGTTGAAGGGAGGTGCCAAGGTTGTTCAGATATAGAGGTTTGTCAACGTGACCATGAGGGATGAGGTTAACAGCGTCTCCCAATCTCGAGATTGCTTGTTCGAGGTCACATAGCTTGCCGAGGTGCTCAAATCGAGTGAACAAGGAGGTGGCAAGGTTGTTTAAACAGGTAGGTTTGCAAAGGTGACCATGAGGGGTAAGGTCAACAGCATCCTTTTGCCTTGAAATTGCTTGTTCGAGGTTGCTCAGCTTGCCGAGGCGCTTGAAACGAGTTCTGAACGAGTTGCCAAGGTTGTTCAGACGAACAGGTTTGTCCGGGTGACCATCAGGGGTGAGGTCAACAGCATCTCCGAACCTTGAACTTCCTTGCTCGAGGTCACTCAACTCGCCGAGGCGCTCAAATCGAATGAGCAAGGAGGCACCAAGGTTGTTTAAAAAGGCAGGCTGGTGAGGGTGACCATGAGGGGTGAGGTCAACAGCATCCCTTTTCCTCGAAATTGCTTGCTCGAGGTCGCTCAGCTTGCCGAGGCACTCGAAACGAGCTCTGAACGCGTTGCCAAGGTTATTTAAATGACCAGATTTGTTGGGGTGACCATCAGGGGTGAGGTCAACTGCATTCTCTAACTTCGAAATCGCTTGCTCGAGGTCGCCCAGTTCGCCAAGGTGCGAGAACCGAGTTCTGAGGGAGATGCCGAGGTTGCTTAGACATGCAGGCTTGTCAGGATGACCATCAGGGATACGGTCAACAGCGTCCTCGAACTTCAAAATCGCTTGCTCGAGGTCGCTCAGCTCCCCGAGGTGATCGAATCGATTGAGAAATGCCAAACCGAGATTCGCTAGTCCTACAAGGTATCGGTGATCCCAAACTGAAACATCCCGGGCGGATGCCTCCAAAACTGAGATTGCTTGTTGGAGGTCGGCTAAATCACCGAGCCGTTTGAAGCGGCGCAACAACTGGATACCCAAAATCCAGGGTGCCAAGTCTGTTAAGCTTGAAACAGAATCGTGCTCTGCGGACGATTGGTTGCCCGTTCGAACTGAGTCCATTGTGTATCCTGCTTGCAGCTGGAACATCGAAATTGCGACTCGGAACTCGTGACTCTCTGCAGAGCTGAGGTTCATAGCTTCATGCATCAATGCTTTGGCCTGTGCTGTGTCGACTTCATCCCACCGCTTCCATGATCGCGCCAGATGCACGATGGCAAGCTGGATCAACGTGGAAGGTCGGTCAAGGTGGCCGGCAGGACGGGCAGCAAGTGCATTGCGATACAACGTGAACGGGGCGTCGAGGAAAGGATCAGTGTCGTCAATCTGACAACGGATGAAGTTTGCCATCGCCAAGTTTGACTGTGCAGCCGCACGACAAGGATGGTCCAGCGGACAAATATCGAGCGCACGCTCAAACTGATCAGTAGCACACTCGAGATCCCGGTTTTCCCCGTACTTTCGGTAACGCGAGAGAGCGCTGTGGCCTTGGTTTGTTGCACCTTCCAGCTGGCTCCGGGACTCTGTGGTTGCCTGTAGACATACATTAATTGACGGGGATGGTCCTGACACAAATTGCCTACTTACGCAATGAGGGTCAAGGATCATCAACGCTAATGAATCACTGTTGTTGCGTTCCCGCCGTCTGACAGTGACTAAAAGAGATGAACACGGAGATATCACATTCCCGTCCATTGGGGAGAAGGTAAACGCTGCCATAGTATAAGTGCCCGACTCGCACATAAAACTCTGTCCTACTTACGAAGGTCTTTTGCACTGCGATCCAGTAGTTGCTCCACGGTAATTTTCAATTCTCGCAGCTGCTCCCCATTTCCCAACATGGGTTGAAATTCGAAGGATGCATGGATCGCAAGATAAACCATGGCAGACAGATCAGATGGTCTGCGAGCCCTGTTAGGACTAGAGCGAGCGGGAGGAGAGGAATCTCACATGGGGATCGGTCCACCCCATTCGACGACATCGTTATTTACTGAGATAGGCATATTTTCAGTTCTCCATTCAAGGCCACTGTGATGCACCATAGCGTAAAAGCCGGCAGGCATTCGTCCAAGACCAAGAGCGACATCTGTTGCCCGGATAGCTACCTTGTCATTAGCAATCTTAGTATGGTATGTAGAAGGATAAATTTCGTACTCGTAATAATTGTTTCTTCGTCGTCTGTATGCGTTCCAGGGCCTGAGGAAGTGGGCACGTTATGTGGCGGGTCCTTAGTGGCAGGTGTTTCCTCATTTCCTTGCTCCTGCTCCGCACATTCGAGATTGGGGTCAGAGACGCTGTGTGCTTCTACGCAAGTGCTTGTTTCAGGTCGTGGTCGTTTACTTCCGGTACTTAAACTGTTGGTCATTGTTGCTTAGAGCGGGAAAATGAGACATAGGATTATGTAGGGCGTACCTGCAACGCTTTTAGTACATGCTCGCCCCCACAGCAAATGAGGCAGTACCACAGAGTGATTTTTTGAAGAACTTGAGTGTCGTTACGGAATTTCGCTGCAAATATTGTGGGAGGATCAATCACTACGCCCTGGCTACACATTCCCACCAGTTGGCAACACCCCTTTGCGGAAATTGATGAGTCGGTCACTGCTGAGCGCTGAGCGCTGAGCCGTCATTCTGAATTCAGCCTGAGACGGCAGTACCCTACTGACGATCAGATCAGCAATAGGACGGGTCTAGAAGGTGTGTTGACAAGGCCACTGATCTCCTTGAAAATGCAGTGTCGCGACAATAGCAACGGGAAGTTCCGAAGTTCCTTACTTTTGGTGCAATTTATATAGGACTTGTCAAGGGCTTGAACAAAGGGCACAACTTGAACAAGAAGTAATTGCATACCTTTCAACCCAGCAATTGGGAGTGCTGTACTCAAAAAAATACGTCCCACAAGCCTTATTTCTTCCTCAGGTCTGCTAATTTGAACTTGTACGTTCTCCTCCCATCCATCTTTTTCATCTCCCTTACTTCTTTTGTCTCTGAGGTTCTCTTTTATTGATACTTGTTAACAGGATTCGTCCTGGGTGCATTCAGATGCTATACTTACAGTGCGACCACTTGTCTACGGCTATGCAGGGCCACGTTATCGAATTTCTGGGGATGCCGAAGGTGTGCAGACCTAAACACTAGCAATTCGTTTGATCATCCTAAAAGATTGATAGCATTCATCGATCCCTTTTTCTCTTCTGGTGTTGTTATAACCGATAATTAGCTCAGTTTTATGTGTGAGGCGCCTGTAGCTCCTTTAGAGCCGGCATTCACTGGAGCCCTGTCTGTGGCTATCACCATTGCTGCGTCTATTCGCGGGAGTGCGACGGAGGAAGAAGTTTAGCGCTGGAATACGTCCAAGGTTGGCGTGTCATATACTCGGTAAGCGGCTTTCCGCGAGCAGCAATCACAGGGGGTTCTTATATCCATTATCCAGATTCCTCTTCGTTGTGTTCGGAACGTACAAGCAAATACGCAACCACGAGGACAATTTCGATCGCGCACTTGATATTCTCCGACCTGGTAGGTGAAGCCAGATCTCCCGAGGGCGTTACCTGATGTGTTAGTAAATAAGAGATGTTGACGATCCGAGCATGAGGCCTCGTGGAGTCCCGGGTACACCCATGGCAAGCAACGGCAAAAAACCAGTGAGTCCATGTATCGTCAAGCAGTCAGCGAACCTAGGAGCACGGTGCTGTTCGACTCGTATCCCAATACGTAGTCCTTGGGCTCGAAAAAGAAGACCAGCCCGTCGCTTGTTCGAGTCTCTCGATATAGTGTCTGAGTCCGACCGCTCCTAACAGCCAGCACTCAATATTCAATCGTGGGCCATGTCTCGGGCTCGGCACTAGGTCTAACAAGGAGAGGGCCCAGCCCACGCTCGAGCAGGACTCAGGCTGTTCATGTAGTAATGGTCACTGTGTTGGCACATCCACATGCTTTGGTATCATGGGGGGAGGGGGGATGATGCAGCGCGGCGCAAACCGGGAAGTTGACGTTGAGCTGGCGTGCCCGATTCTTACCAGTCTTGCATGGACACATGCAAGTTGAAGGGAAGAGCCGGGGAAACCATGCGCGAATTATCGTGCGCCATCATGTGTAATAGTAGCACCAGGTGGTTTTGTCATGATGGGCAGCACGGCGGCTTAGTTACCTGCCAGGCAAGGTTAGGCAGGAAAAGAAAAAGTCTTAGACCTTTACGGGAGACAGACTCGCGCGTACCAGATGCGGCCCTGTGACTGAGTGACTCACACTGAATCGGACTGGTCAACCAAATATTGAGCCTCAGGTCGATGTGGTGCACTTAGTGAAGGGTGTCCCAGAATGGCTAATTTGCTGATGCTGGCGCGTCGATCCTAGGTAATCCTACAACTGACGGCGATTGGTGAGAATACATAGATACGTGCTTGCTTTCCCTAGTAGTACATCAAGTATTTGCTGTTCCGATGATATGCATTAAGAGTATGTCGACCGTAGCAATGCTCAAGCTTGTTGTTCCCCATTGACAGATTCCACTTTCTTGGAGCCGCAGCACCGGGTGAAAGAGGAACAAGGACTCAGTTCCCCTTCTGGTTCTTTGGGCTTCTCTGCCTCCGTTGAGGGTGTTGTACAAGTAGGTATGGTCGTGTCTTTAGGACGACAATCCCCACAACACCCCCCATCAAAATCTTTGTTTCGCGCCCACCGGATCGCCTTGATGCCCTCCCATCCAAACAATATACCAATCACCATTGCTGTTACTGCATCGATCCACCATCCACCCTTCCATACCAGATAGATCAACGAACCTACGAGCAGGACGACAGAGAGTTCCATGCAGCAGAGCGCACAGAGGGCTTCGCCGTGGAGGGAACTCGAGTTGAGAGCCCGGGCGAGGTAACGTTTGGCAAGGTAGAGGAGCAGCGTGAAGCCTGTAGAGGTGGCGGCGATGAGGAGGGCGGGGAGGGTGGTCGTGGGGTGGTCGTGTGCTTTGAGGGAGGCAGCGGAGGTGCCAATAGCAGCGAAAGTGAGGGAGACCAAGAGAATGCCGATAGTAGTCGTTGCGATGCGTTCAATCCTGTGGAGATGGGAAGAATGTGATGCGCGAGGGAAGGTGATCGGGTCTGTTATTAGAAGGGAGAAGGGAATATCAACGAAGCGGGTTTACCGGATGATTCGTGGGGACGTCTCGCTGAGGCTCCCTAATTGGTCGCCTGACTTGCAAACACTGAGGAAGCGCCAGGTGACGAGGAGGTCTGAGATGACCTCAACGACGGACTGGAGGCCGTAAAATACGAGTGCGTGCGAGGACGAATCAGCGCCAAAGACGATGGATACGATACCCTCGGCGGCGTTGTAGAACGCGCTGATGATGCTGATCGCAATAGCGTACTGCTGCAAAAGGCGGCGGGTTGGCATCGTCGATGAGGAGAGGGGATGAGTCGATAAGCAGGAACGGGAACAGGCTCAACCTACTTAAGTCGGATTTCTGTCTGCCGAGAAGCACTAACAAGATTTCCCGGATAACCTGAAGGGTCGGTTTGGATTCAGTTTAATCACCTGTTACGTGTCATTCTGAAGCATGGAAACGGCGATGACGTGGCAGGCTGCAAAATACACTGCGAACGATGTCACATGCACAAAGTGAAACGCATAGACGGAGATGATGTTCAATATAACGTCGTTTGCGCGCGAGATGTGTATACGTACGTGACGGAAAGAACTGCTGGAGGACTGAACATGAGCGTCGTCTAAGTGGGATGCTTTTCGTCGATGGGACTGGTCGAGACTTGGAGACGTAGGTGTTGGCAGAACCTTACTGCTATTATCCCTCATAGACCGGGATTGGGGCTAATAGTGATGAAGATACGTATTGGGCAAAACATGCAGAGATGTTGTTCACATACCATACCACGGACGCTGGTCTATCCCCACGTGTCGTCCAAGCCGTTCTAAGCACTCGATAGTGATAGGGAAATATGGTGGATCAGAAGGGCAGACGCGTACGGAAATCCTTCCCTTCTGCCTAGCCCCTGACACCGCTATTACCGAGTCCGAACCAGCTGCTGCTGCAGGAGTACGGAATTGTTGATATCATTGATACCGCATGAGTACTTGATTAATTGGCACGGTGTTAGTTGATTGGCATTTGGAGCAGAGCTTCTGAGAGAAGGCAGCATTAGAAGGATACTTGGTTACTCACCTTCCGCCTCGTGGACAATGAGGTTAGATCCTCGGTCTTGAATTGAAGCCTATATCCACCGTTCGAGCAGTCACCGTGTGATCCGAGGACAAGGCTGGTGCGAGAGAACACGGACCCGGGGAGCCGCGCTCAGGCTGTGTCCCGTTAAGATCCGAGTCGTACGTTACCAATGATTGTGATATGTCTTATCCATGAATGCTGACGAACTTATAGTATTATGGAGCGAGTTGGTGGCGGGTGTCGTTCCTGTACTCAGATCCGAGCCTCACCTTTGTTTGTTTGTTTTATCCAAGCTACTAGAGTACTTCGGAGGAGGATCACCGTGTCGAGTTTCAACGAGATTATTCATACCTTAAGGATTAAGGCTAGTCAACTTCTTGCGCAGAAGCGTTTCCCGGTCCTAATTTCCCTGGATTCCAGGGCCGTGCAGTCGCGGAAACGTCTCTTGGTTCTTGGTTGCATTGAGTCTTTATCTTCAGCCTGCGACTCGGCCGATCACTCGTTGGTCAAACAGGCTTGAAATTCTCGACCGAGGTCTGGCAAATTTCGTTGCGTCAAAAGGGCTGCGCAGATTCCCACACGTTAACCCTAATTTGGACATAAACAAGGCTGTGTAGAATAGCATAACTACCTAACCTACAGCTCGTCGTCTTTAAGTCCGACCTGTAGCTGTAATACAACCCTTCGTTTGTCTCCGAACGGATGCATTCAGTGAGCCATAGACATCCCCAACGTGGCCGGCTATCCCTTCTAACGGCTCTGATCAAGGTTTTGGATCCATCGGAAAAGGACTTCGCTGTGTATCCAATAGCCTATAGGGTCTATGGTTATCCAAAGGATCAGCCGCTACTGGAAAGCTCGGAAAGCTACTGGACAAGATTTACGAGGCTACTCCCAACCACTTTCTTGGATGGATCCACATGTAATCACGCAAGTCACTCGAAATCGAGAACGCGAATTGGGGGCGCATGCGACTCACCACCAATGCTCCAGCATGCACAGCAGGCCACCGAGCTCACTTTCAATGCTGATATCCGTCCAACGAAGCAGCGGCTGCGAAGTATACATCACCAAGCACGAATCGATATCCTTTCGCAGGGCTATGCTTCATTTGAAGAGTACGAACATTGCTTGGCACCATTGTTGAGGCACGAGGAACCACACAGGCTTCCGAAAGGAAAGGTGCTCTAAGGTGTAGCTGCGTACTGAAGGTAGTATTCATTTCACGACCAATGGAAAACGGATGTCCAGGACTCCTGACTTACAGTTAATCAGACACAATAATATTGTTAATTTAGTTTTCAAGGATTTTTACCTCAACAATCTCGCGTTTTTTCATTGGTTGCAAGCCACACTCGTGGGAATCTGCGCAGCGAACGAAATTTAGGATCGGACCGTCTTGTCTCATTAGACGAGTAGGCTGGACTAGCTTCAGTCGAATATGCAGTCCCTCGGATTTTGTCGGTGACATCGATTACTTGAATTTCGCTTGGTGAACGAAGTATGCTAAACTCACCACTGATCCTTTAATGGCGCACACTGGCATGATCCTGTCTCGGACTCGTCGGAAATATCCCGATCCCATTGAATCACTATCATAGATATGTTCCCCTTTGTTATGCATAACACCAAACCTCGCAGCCGTCCGCATCCACGCTCAGCCGCACCAACGGAAGAGGCGCGAGAACATGTGCGACGATAGGTAGATTTCGTCCAAACCTGATGCGCCCCTTGACCCACAACTTGAACCGCTCGTCCGTTCTAAAGTAGTACTTGGGTTCGTCCCAAACGCTCCCGCTAAAGGAGACGACAAATCCAAGCTTGGTCACCACCCTCGATGTAAAGTCGACGAGGTCAATGTCCTGTGGCACACGGAACATCCAGATGTCGTCCGTCGAGGGGACGAACACCTTGATGACGATCTGCCCATGTTTGGGAGCCCATTTGGAGGTCGGGTCGTGCGCGTTCGGGACAGGTTTGGGTTCGGTTGTGGACTTGGGTTTGGTCTTTGGTCTGCGAAGGAGGAGGTCCAGAGAGGCACATCCATCCGCAACGGCGTGAACGATACTGCTAAAGGATATTGAGTGGCTCACAGAAGACCGTTGGTGGCTACGTTTGGCGCGTTTAGGGACCTGTTCCTGCCTGAGAGCTTCGTCGATGCCTGATTCCAAGCCATCGCTATGCGGACCCGGGGTCGAACCCACTTCATCGATCATAGATAATAACAGGTCGGAATGAGGCGACTCGTCGATCCCTTTCTTCAAAAGAGGTTCTTGCTCGTCATCCAATGTGTACGGAGAGCTCAACGCAGGTTCAGACACCGAACGCTTGTATGTCAGCTCGGTGTCACGACCCTCCGCGTGATCGTTCCAGCCCGTCGACCCAAATCGTCGAGATGCCTGGAATGTGAGAGCACCATGGCTCTTAGCCGGAGGTGCGTCGGAGACTACCACCGGTGCACTGAGCCCTGCGAGAATACGACCATAACGGCGAGAAGACATCCTCGCTGGTGTCCGAAGGTTCGGGATACGAGGAGAAAGAAAGGTTTGCGTTTGGGTAGCGTCCGACAAAGGTGCAGGGTCGGGCTTCCTAACAGTGGCCTTGCGTTCGAGCTTGATCTGAGGGATTATCGGCATCGAAAGCAAGAGAGGGTGCGCGTCCTGATCGGCAGAATCCATGCTGTATAGCGAGTCTTCGTCGCTTTTGTAACCGCTCGTTTCGATGTGCCCGGAGCTGTCGCAAGAATCCTCACAAGTGGTACGGGGTGTCTTCTGGAGATCGTCGTCGTCAGACGGGCGGACACCAGGAGTATCATAGATGACATCGGTACTTTGACTAGAATGAATGTTTGCACAGATCTCGTCGTCACTGGAGATATTAGCGATATCGCCGACAGTACGCGCAGATGCAAAATTCGTGAACCAAGATTCCCTCATGCAATTGGTCGAGGATATGAGTTGTGGCTCTGAGACATTCCTTGATCGCCGATACGTCTCCGCCCTGGAGGAGGGTGATCCGCAGCTTGTGAACAGGGTTCGTCCGCGAACACGGTGTCTTAGCTCGTCTGGAATCTTGGAGAACCAATTAGAACGCATGGCGCTATTGAGGCGACGAGACGTACAGTCGACGGCTTTGCATTCCTTGTCTTGAGGGTGGGATATCGGGAGAAGTCGAAAGCGTCATTAAGGAGTGGATCGTCGAAATGAGCGTCGGGGTGCATAGGCATGATCAATGAAATGGTTAGTGTGCAGACCTGCGATGATTTCTGACTATATAGCCTGTCTCGTAGTGGTATGTCAGCCTCACTGGGCGGTTGACACTGGACAACATGATGCATCCTCCGAGTTTGAACTAGAGCCCTGTGCTAGGTAGCAACAATATAAATGATTCTCTGATGAGGGACCAAAGGGAATCAAACCAGTGCTTTGAAGCGTATAACTGACGAGATGGCACTTGGAAACCTACATTGTGGGTCGGACTGAACCATTGCCAACTTCAGCTGTGAGCTGGATGATAGCAGGTTTTTGAAAATAGGGTTAGGGTTCTGCACACTCAGGTTAGGGTTATTTATTGCCCAACTTGGTGAGACTTTCAAATGACTCTCGAAGCGACGACGACGACGACGCGAACTACACACCCTCAAGACTCGATATCCAGTCAAACGCAGTCAAAACCATCTTCCAGACAAAGGTCAACTCAAACCCAGAACTTCACCGTCGGCTTCATGACTGTCATGGCTCACAAGGGTGTGTAAGTGTTTAGTTCGCAGCGCAACGCGGTGTACGCACTCTCGTTCTTGTCTAGCCCAGACATGACGCATTCCAAAGACCTCGGTCAGATCCTCAAAGCGATGCACACTGCCGCATTCAAGATTGGTGGGTCGATAGGCATCCCCACCGCTATCAACCTTGCCAAGCTCGCATGCCGCGAGATCCTAGCTAGACGAGCGCTGCTGTGCCTCGGACCGCGGATCCCTTCATAGCTTCCATGATTGAATTTAACGACGACCAACAAAAGGGGAATCCTTTGAATGAATCGGCACGGCACTTGATCTGTGATTATGCTGTTATCGTGTCGCGTATTCTCTACCATATGATTCCGGTGTCAAATGGCAACGCCGTCACGTCGTGAATCTTTCCCTGAAAATGGGGGTGGGGCGGGTAATAAGAATCGGTGCGTGTGCTACTTCCGAGATCGCGGCGAGAGCTAATAAGCCTTTAGCCCATTGCTTATACGTTTCTACTGATCAACCCCTGTCATCTCGCCATCGTCAGGTCTTGCATACAGTAAGGATATCGCATTCAATTCGACAGAGAATCCATGTCGTCAGGGCTGTAGGTCCTTTGGTTTATGAGTCATGTCGAGGTCGAAGATGCGGCTAACTTGGGTCATCGTGTTGGCTCACCCACATCGTCATCGCTATGCAAATGTGATGCCAGCCACCTCTTATCTTGAATGGTGATTACGACGTGCTTCCAGCTGCACCACAAATGGATATAGTCAGTCATAGTTTCAATTCTCCTCTGCAAGAGGCTGACAGTATCCCCCTTCTAGGTTGGCCGAGGCTAACATACCAGGGATATATAAGCCACCCTCTCTTCGTCCTCTGTCCTCCAGTTCGGTTGCCATTGAACGATCATGTCTCCGATTCCGTCTGTCGCTACTGCTTTTGCGTTCTCTCCCGCCACTCCTTCCGTTGCTCTTGACCCAGACTCGGCTGGGCAGTCTGCTTCGGCAATGTCGCAGCATCTCTTTGGGACAGGTGGCATCGTGTTCGCTGTGGTCGCCATTGTCTCGGTCGCGGGCTACTTCTACCATGGACGGGGGACAGCCAACAGTTCCCGGACGAGCAACACCTGGGCGTCGTTGAGCAGTTTCTTGTCGTCTATGCGTCAACGCGGATCAGTGGCGACAGCGACAGCCGCTGCAACTGACTGGCCTGTTGATCTCGAGGTCGGTCCTGAGGTGGGTTAGACACCTG
>JBBPQT010000408.1:0-16157 GCA_038092715.1 Boletus smithii | reverse complement strand
GAAGGTGACTCCAATAATGTAGAAGTAGTGAAACAGTTTGTGAAAAGGCACAAGGATGAGCCTCAGATCAAGGATCGACTTCACGCTGTCTGGTGAGCGTGCGCATTCAAGCTGCAGTGAACTTGCACTGAGCGAAAGCTATCTAGGATGTGCTTGGAAATACCGTATTCTAGCGGGCGTTTGCTGGAGTCCGGCGCGGAAAATTTTCTTCGCCGCAGACGTGAAGTTTTGGGTGACGGTGCATCTTTATTATCCAACCTTGTGTCGTGTGACTCACGCTTCGTTCATCTCTTGTTGTAGTTCCCCTTGTCGTAGTGTTGACAAAGATGGATCTGCTGGACAACCAGCTGGAAATCGAGATAATGCAAGATGGTTCGGATGCCAAGACTTTTGAACAGCGCAAGTCAAGGTTCCTGGAGAAGCATTGCGCTGGACCTCTTCGCGCGGCAGCAGGGGATGTGCCTCATGTCGTTGTTTCCAGTAGGTACCAGATCGCGCGTTAATCATGTCGTCTAATTGGTTGGTAGCGGAAGTCCCACGTCCTACCATGTTCGCCGATGTCATCAAAATTACAAAGGACTGTGTAAACACGTACATAGGCGAGGAAGCCAGCATGGTCGCTGCGATGGCTCAGCGGGCGAGCATCAAGGTTAACATCGAATCTTCAATAGCGTAAGCAGCATCCTTCTTACTTGGCTCGTGCGGAGGTCTCACGTTTTGCTAGTATCGGAAGGAAGAGTAAGTGTCAGCGGATGGTACCATGCGATGACTGAGAATGGACATAGAATATTGGTCCAGGCTGGCGAAGAGCGCGTTTTTTTCTGGCTACACGTTGAAGGAGTGTGTGCAAGTGCTCCACAAAGACATCGTCGCTGTTTGGAACTTTCATGACCCAGCCAAGGCAGGATTCCGTATGCCATCAAGTTTTCCTGACGGAGCTGATTGTATTATAGGTTTTGCAGCAGGACGATTTCATTGGCGCCTTACTCCGTATGGGAGATCTCGATCAAGAACCGCAAACTTCGTGAGCAATGTCGCCCATCTCACATTCTTGCGCAATGCTCACGGACTTGCAGACCCCCGATCGATGTCTCCCCGGCGTTAGGTCTCGGGAAGGCTATCGCTGGATCATCGCCGGATCCTGCTTTGGGCGTTTTGTTTTCTATCGCCGATGCGGCAATCTGGCTAGCACAGCTAGCATACGAAAGATACCAACGGTCGTGAGTGAACATTCTCATGAATGATACTCCGTGTTCCTTCTCAGAGATCACTGTCTTTCCCTGTAGCACAAGAGTCGTAAAACTCTTCATGCTTTACATTGTTGGCTCTATGCTTGTCATGAAGATCATCTTTCTTTTGGCACCCGAGGGCCATGTTACTCCACAGGTGGTTGAATACGCCATACACATCTACTTGCGCTCAAAGAAGCAACGAGTTCGTGAACAGATTGATGGATTTAATGCAGAACTTGGATTACTTCCTGGAGGTCCTGACTACGTCCTGAACCAGGTGGAAAGTTTGATAGAGTCTTGGAGCATTGAGGATGATCAGGTTCAGGAACTCAGGGAGACATTTCACCGCGAACAAACGCAGCCACGCAGCGAGCGCGCGCAGTAACCAAGTCAACGGCCCGGGAGGGGGGGGATGGGGGGACGAGAGATACATTCCATTTCTCGAGATGATCGTACATACAAATGCGCGCGCCAAGCAGTCCCCCCTATAAACATCTCATCCCAAATCTCATCATGATGTACACATAACAGCCCAAGAAACCTTTTTGTGTTTTTTCTCACAACGACGACGGACCGCCGGGCTTCAGTGCGCCACAGGAGTCTGAGACCCAGCCTTCCAGCCGTTCTATAGAGAAAGCACAAACACGTCAGCAACTCTCGGGAGAGAGGGGGCCCCAAACGTACCACAAACAGGTCCACGTGGCGTTTCCAATCGAAAAAGTGTACAGGCTGATTCTTATCCTTCACGTCTTCCGCCACCGCCGACGACAACAACACGACCTCGGCAGGGTGGATCGTCCTCGGGGCTGCCTGTCCAGCGGGGACAGGCGCAGCCGCGACGCCGCCCTGTGCAGACGCGAGGACGTTGCCGCTCAAGTCGACCAGTTTAGCCGAGAACGCCTGGGCGATGAGACCGACAGTGAGGTCCATGGTGTGCTTAGACTGGTCGATGCTGCTGTGGACGATGATCTCGTTGATGATCCGAGAAGGGATCGTGATCACGCCGCGCACGATGGAGTCGGCCGCGCGGCGGACAGCACACGCCTTGCACGGGGAGTTGTCCTCACGCGCAAAGACGGTGACGCTCCCGACCAGTTCCTCCTTGTAGTAGAGATTGAAGTGGTAGGATGTGCCGATGGCGTGTTCAGAGAGCCGAACGAGGACCTTGAAGATGCGGAAGTTGTTGATCGGCTGGAAGTTGTGAGGGAGGTCAGCTTCGCCAACGTCGGGCACAGTAACGTGTGTCCAGGAGGGACCATGGATGGTCAACACGGCGTTCTGTGGGTCGACGTTGTAGTACTTGGCGATTCGCGCGCGCGCCTCTTGGCGCTCTTTGAGGCTAGCTGCAGCCTTGTCGACCTTGACACCCAGGAACTCTTTGTAGGAATAGTCTAGAAGAGGAATGTCAACCGTGTATGTTGATACTTGAAGAGGAAGCCACTACATTTAGGGTACGCATCTGGAGTGAAGAAACGGGTTTCTTTGCTTGTCCAGTAAGTCCCGTCTGGGTGCCTGAATGGAACAAGGAAGCCCCAGTCCCCGTGGTCCTCAACCTTTTGCTGATACGCCGCGGAGTACGTTCCGACTTTCTGGGGTCATGTTACAATGTCAATCAGTAGACTTGAAGAAGGATGATACACTTACCAGGGTCCACTTTTGTTCGGCTCCGTCAACAGTGAAACCATCGCCCATCCAGTAGTCTGGGTAGCACCAATCCCACAGCGCAACTGTGTGGTATCATCGAGTCAGCTCATATAAGTTTAGTGGTAGGATCGCAACATACGAAGCCTATCAATATTGCAATGGTGGACTACAGATATTGGCGTCAAAATGAAACAGTTCCTAACATGCACTTACAGAAGAAGATGGGGTCAAACGCAGCCTATGACTTCACCTTGAATAATCGAGCAAAAGATGTAGGAAGTGCACTTACGTAGTCCGGCCAGCCCTTGACAAGTAGAGGTACGGATTAGCGATCAGCTGGTTCAAAACATAAAGTACCAACCATATGACCATTGCCACCCTGCATTCAATACAAGTCAGCTCTCGCACTGCGTCAACAAAGTCAAACATACGATATTGCCATGCATGGAATTGTGCACGCCCTCCAGGGAGCCGGTGTTGTTGTGGTCGCCATCCTGTCGAGACTCGTGCTGTGTGTTCGAAAACTCATCGTAGCTGTCTCCACCTGTCAACATATGTAGTTGAAATCGACTGAGGGGAGAGAATCACATCATGCCAGGGTTTCCGACATCCGGGAATGTGAACAGCATTCCAATACTCGCCCTGACATTGTCCGTCTTTTGCTTGAGAGTCCTAATGATATCATGGAATGAGATAAATGCAATAGCGCAATGCAATGGATTCGACCAACGCTTGAAGTTCCTGAATGTTGCTTCCAGTTGGATTCGGTGAGGAATTGGCATACCGATAGGTCTTCTCCCATTTGGTGAAATGGGCGGTAACTCCATGCTGTAGATGGCGAACAGTTTTATCACCAAACGCAAGGATGCCAGTCGCTGGTTGTGCTTACCCTTGTGCTGTCACCGAAGTCAGGAGGAAGGTAAGGGAACGTGAAGGACATAAGAGGGTTCGGCACGGTCACAGATTTTTGTTCAGTGCCTAAGATTGTCAATTCATCGGTATAAAATAGAGAAGGAAGCCCTTCTATGTCTACTTTCGGATCGGCCCAGTCCCAGTACCTATTCGAAATCAGGAATCCGAAAGTGAAGCATGAAGTAGCAAGACGCACGGGAATCGAAGCTGCTTGGCCGCATCGACCCAACGTCCGACTTCTCCAGGATGGGAATTCTCAATTTGCTGTGCAATGTTCTCTGCGTATTCTCCAATCGCTTGCTATAAAATTTGCATTAGGGAAGTGGCAGAAAAGTATTTTTTCTGCTACCTACCTCAATAAGCATGACATATGGACGGTGCCAAGATGGAAAAGTGACTGCTGCATGGCTAGACAAACGCAATTCAGGAGAAGCGTTCCAAGAGACCATCCAGCGCAACATACTGGCAATAACCTGCAAGTCAAATAGTTAGGTGGGGCTCGAAAAGAAGTACGCCGGCTCACCTCCAAACCTAGACGGGAAAGGATTCATATCTTTCTTATCAAGATAGCTGAAATCGACCTGAGCCTCCACGGGAGTTCGCCTATCGCCAATCCACTCGCGGTAGGGTTTGCCATGAATGCCCCCTATTTCCATGAAAGAGGTAATGTCGCGCAATGGTGGCTGAACTACGCCGGGGAAGGGGATCGGGGTGTCTTTGATAAACGCAAAACCAAGGATAAAAAGTGACCACTGGTAGGGGTGATCGGCCGCAAGCTCTTGTACGGGGAGACGATCAAAGACGTTCTGGGTGGTGCTACGACCGGTGATGGGAAAGTAGTTTCGGAGTTGCGTAGACGCTGTCATGCTTGGTTAAGTGGTTGTGAGTGCAGATGCAATCGAGGTGGTAGCCTGGTGGTCTGCAGCAGAGCCGACATCCTTTTATATTGATTCGTTCCCCAGATTGCATCGCGGAATGAGACCCGCTAGGAAACCATCCTGTCAAAGATAATCTGCGCCATGTCACATTACATGGGGTGTGACAAGACTTGAAGGGTTGTTAGTTTACTTACAAGGCAAGAACTGCGGTTCATGTCGTTCAATAAAGTATATCTTCCGTGGAGGAAGAGGGCATAATTGCTCCATCCTTCCACTTTGTGGTGTTGCATTGCCTTCCGCACTCAGTGTTGCCAAATGTGACGCGGCAGAGACCGCGGCCCGAGTGTATATTCCTATTCCAAGACTTCGCGCCATGCACGTGGTCCTGTTGATACGACGGACAGCTATTAGCTTACTCGACTGAGTTGCAGATATTAAGTACTTACTGCCATCAATGCATCAGGTTTGAAGCCGCTATCGTAAGGTTTGACTGGTCGGTTATTGCCACCTGACTCCACCGGCGGGAGTACAAGATAACATTAGCAACTGTCAGCTCACTCTCTTTCATCAACTTCAGGCTTACTTACCAACTTGAAGTTGAACGTTGAACGTCAAACTGCCGTTCGACGATACCATGTCATGCTTTTTGTACTAAGTGACAGTGCAGGCAAATACAACTTCAAGTTGTTCTTTGGCTGCGATCAAGGTTTTTTTTGAATGGAAACCCGGTACCCCCAGCCTGGGTTTAATTTTGTTTATTTGTGCTGCAGGTATGCCGGGCAATGCCATTCCCATTCCCACCTGCGGCCTCAGCTGACGGGTCGCAGTCTACTACTTACGATTCATCGTCGTCTGCGCAGTCAGTCTCACGTACCAACGCACGTTTCATCGTCTTCTTTGCTAACAGTTCTCCGCGTTAGTTGCTTTTGCCATTGGCTCCCCCGGGCTCTTGGCTCAACGGAACTCTCACAGTAAACGCCACTGCGATCCAGACTCAGGTTACACCAACATTGCTACAACTCCGTTGAATGGACGACTGGGGCGACGATGCACTGCTGTCCAACATTTGATCACACCGACGATGTCTACGTCTTGTCGAAGGCGACGACCAAAAGTTCATGGTCTTGGGATCTCTGATATGATCCGAGTCTACCGATACGCGACCCCGTTCCTTTCTCCTAGGTGGTTCACCGTTGTCGGAATTCTCGTTTGCGGGTTCGGATGACTCGACATGAAAACAAGGCAGATCGATTCAAAGGATCGTCGGTGTTGAGCATGTACTATGCAGGCTCTGTTCCATCTTGACGATGGGTCTCCCACGATCATATACCAGATCTTCTCGCGATGCCTCTTGTTTCTTGATGTGTAGTTTTGTGGACCAGAGGCGCCGATCTGGCAGGTGCCATATGAATTCTTAGAGCGGAAACATATACTGATTCCCTAGCCCACGATCGACATTGCGCTTTAGCTATAGGACAATATATAAATAAGACCATGCTTCACGTACTGAGAGATATGAAGCGGTACCGCTACAAACCATCAGCAGAAACTTGACCTCGCGTACTACTATGCTACGAGAGATCCAACGATCAAAATAAGCCATCCAGATGGGGTCATGATTAAAGCAAACAGTGGGTACGTAAAAACCATCCACAGAAACGTGAAAGACAAGGGGGGGGGGGGGGGTTAGGAGGGAAACTAGCGCGAGGTTGGAAATGACGACCATGACCACCTGGGGTGAGGGCAGTCCATTTCATAGACACCACCCCACCGCACGCCCAAGGTCCCTGATACACCGATTCTCGCTCAACGACAGCGCCGTCATCAGACACTCGCGTTGTTTATCCTTTTGACCTCGCAAACCGTACGCCTTGGCGAGGAAATACCACACCTCGGGGACGTCCCATCCCGGGCCGCGCGACATATATCCCAGCAGGCCAGCACTCAGATCGACCTTGTCGGGGTCGGGGTCGACACCTGACTCGGAAGATTGGGAGGGAGAGCGAGGGTTGAGGTAGACTCGACACATGTGAACGACGGCAGACACATCGTCGGGCGATATGAAGAGCGCTTTTTGGAATGCCTCGATCGCTTGTCGGTCGTGGTTCAGCGCGTGGTGATACAGCCCAAACTGACCCAAAAACGTCATTGGAATAGGTCCACGTGGCGAAGCAAAGAGGAGAAGGGGGCGTACCTGAACCCAAACAGAGGGATTTTCTTGACTTTTGACCTCGGCTTCCTGTATAGCACCTTTCGCCTGGTCGATCTTGCCTAGTCTACGGAAGGTCGCAGCGGATGACGCCCACAGTTCACTCAACAGTTTATCCTCCCTGGAGGCTTGGGGAATCGGTTTGGCGTCTAGCGTAGGTGGGGTAGGTGACGGAGGTGGAACGGGGTGGTCATCCACCGGAGGCTCAGCGTCTTCGTTATTGTGATTGCGTCTCAGGGAGCGAAGAGGTCTGCGGGAATGTATGGAAGACGCCTGGTAATGGTGATTTTGAAGGACAGCATAAAAATCTTTTAAAGTAGGTATGAGATCCTGCATCCCAGAAAGGTCGACATCATTTAGATCAAACTTTACCTGGAGCAGAATTCGTCCGTCTCAAATTGCCATTCCTGACAACACCATGTCCAATCTTCCTTGATATTGTGCTAATCTTCTCTTGTCCTTTATGGACCCGATTCTTGAGCATTTGTTGCATCTTCTTTCCTGCAGAGGCGTCGCGGTCCATTGAAAAAGAACGCTTGGAGAGCGGAGACAAAGGAAATTTGCGCTCGGGGTCTGCCGGTGTCGCTGGAGTGACAGTTATTGGAGGAGGTTGCACTCGGCCAGTCGACTGGTCAGTGAGAGGTTCCATCGAACCGGGAAGGTCCATTTTCACTTCGAGAACCATCTCCTGGACTTCAGACACAATGACTACAGAGCCCGACTGTGTAACTGCTGAGCGCGATCCGGTATCCATCGAAGACCTCACTGAAAGCGCGTTTATCATCAGGAATGGGAACATTCAGTGAAAGGCTCACGCACGCTGAGTCTCAGAAATTGTTCCTTTTCGCTCCGCAATCCATCCAAAGACATCCACCCATTTGGTTTCCGCTCCTTCTGGGCCCTCAACATGCTCCGTCAATGCCATCTGCGTGAGTCGCAATTGTAACGCGTACTCGAACGAGTCTTGCGGCGTCGGGGCGGGGTGATCAGGAAGGATGTGCAAGAGAGTAGCAGAAGGGGGGATCGTAATTGCGTCTGGGTCAAGAATCATCTCGTGGACGACCGTTCCATTCGCAACGCCATCATTCCCATCATGCGAGTGTAGATCTATTGCACCTTTCTCTGTCTCCAAGTCTCTCGCTGCCACGCTCCCATTTGGCTCATTCTTCTCACTCTTCTCCGGAGCAGCTTCCGTATCGCTTGGGGGCTCATCTGTCTCTGAGGGTGATTCGTTGATTGCGGCACCGATCTCCAATATCTCTTGCGCTTTCGCCCATTCTTCTTGAGCTGTGAGCAATAGACCGAGGAGGTGCCAGTGGCGAATCTCGTTGGGTGCACCTTCAACGGCTGCACGTACAGAGGTGATTGCGTCCCCGAGGTTCTGCGAAGGACCAGGTAGTGCAAGTGCTAGCGCGAGATGGTGGTGTGCATCGGAGGTGGGGAACACCTCAACGGAGCGGATATACTGCTGCAATGCATCATGCAACCTTGTCGGGCGAGTATGAGCGTGTCTTTCTGTAAATTTCATGGAATTAGACATAATAGGATGTCAGTACAACCACTTGCCCATGATAGCAGTGACGGTGTTCCAAATGCCTTCTGCAAGGGCAACACGTGCGACAAGTTCCTTGTCGGCGGGGTCCAGTCGTGTTTTCGCCCTTTCCAAGAATTCCCCAGCCTCCTTAACTTCCTCGACGTCACCCAAGCCAAGCCGAGACAGCGCCAGGCGACAGAACATCCTCGCACCTTCCACGAGCGTCTCCACCCAGTGACGGTCTGTGTCACTGTCACCGTCGACACCTGCTGCGCGTGTCTTGCTTACAACCTCGATATATAGGCGCAAGGTACGCTTTGAAAGCTCCGTATCTCCCGATACATACAGAAGTCGGGACATATGCCGAAAGATACGGTAAGAGTTGAAGGTGAGTCGGGTAGCCCACCAGAGGACCTACTTAGTTGCTTAAGAATGGACGATGGCAGGATGGAGTGATCACCCACATCGATGACCCATTGGGCTCGACCTGCGATTGCTCCGGTCGCTTCCCACACGGCGACGGATAAATCGACGAGATCTTCGACCTTGACGTTCCGCTCTCCGGCCTTTGGAAAGTGGGTGGATTTGTCCAAAATCGTGCGGTATTCATTGATGATCGATCGAGCTGTGTTGAGCCATTGCGGTGACTTCTCTGGCTGTAGAGAGGGAGAAGGGGTCACTGGAGGACAGGGTGCACGGAATCGCACGATGAGTGCGCGTAGATGCAGAACGGCGACGATCGAACGATGGGAAGTGCGAAAGGTGGGTGGCCAATGGGGACTGCAGGACTCATAACGAGTAAAAAGGTTCCAGATGAGACCTTCCTGATCATCGAGATGCCGCGTGCGGGCGAGCAGCGTTATGGCGCGGAACATGAGACGTTCTACCCAACGCCAAAGTTCGCGATAATGGGAAAATGCGGAAGGGGAGGCTTGTGCAGTCAGGGAGCGTGGGTTTTCAAATTCGATAACGTTGAGCAGAGGGACGGCAGTCGCATACGCTTGAACGGCGAGTTCTGGGTTCTCTGGGTGGAGCTTCTCGAGACACATGCCTAGACGGAGGAGGTAGATGGTATCTAGAGTACTAAGAAGAGGAATATTCTAACCTTGTAGACAGATACTCCGAATGGACTCGGCCATCGCCCAAGCTCTGCCATCGACGATGTTCGTTGTGGAGGGAGGTGGTTCGACCGTTAAAAAACTACCGGTCCGCGACGTGGACGTATCGGTGGTAGAACCAAGGGGTTGTAGAGCCGAACCGTCAGATCTGACTGTAGAGGAAATAGGAATGTGGCTCTGTGCATCAGAGATTGCGGGTACTTTGGAAAGGTAATCGAGACACTCGGATGGCTCTCCGAATGCGTACGCGTAGTAAGCAAGGGCAAAAAGAAGAGACTGATGAGACTGAGTGAGTGCACAAAGTAGAGTGAAGGTGGACGTACGTCCGAGCGGGTACTATGGAGCTTCTTGAGTGCTTCATAGCCCACTGCTGCCTTCTGGACGCATTCGGGGAGCAACATGCACTCGGACGCGAGACGGAGTTGGCCATCTGGCTCTGATCCAAGCTGGTCCTCGTCCACGCCATTTGCAGAGAGCCAGATGGAGAGCGCCTGAGTTTGTGAGGCGATCTGTGCAACATCCTGGAACCCGGCGCAGTGTTTGTTGAACTTGCGGATGAGTTCCGACCAGGACAAAGAGTAACCGTTGGGTGCCTTTGCTGGCGCTGAGGAGGATTCAGACCATACACCTGCTGTGAGAGCTGCTCTAAGCTGGGCCCAGTAATGTCGATCCTTGCCATGAGCCATCACTGCTCCAACTCAACTCGTTCCGGCTTCAAATATTGATTTCACCCCCCTCCCCACAACGACCCCCCCTCCCTTCGTCATGCATCACCTCTCTTCCTCCTCTTCCTCCACGATGCCCGACTCAACGACACCCGCCACGCCAGACCACACCGACTCTGGCGAGGGCGAGGGCGAGGGCTCCTCCTCCCCGGCTCCGAAAACACGTCGCATGACTGCCTTTTACCCCAACATGAACCCGAGTAACAAACCGCCCAAACCGTTCAGTCGCAGCGCGGCCAAACGACAGAGCGTCATGACTCTCGGCAGCATAGAGCACCTCCAACACTACTTCACCAAGACTGGCATCGCTGCAAAGTCAAAGTATGTGTCTTCTCCCTCTATTTCGTGCCTCCCCGCTGAACCCTTCCAAAAAGCCCCTCCAAGAAGTTAAACGGCCTGCTCGTACCTGCAATCGGAGGTTTAGCCAGCCTGAAAACGTCGAAACTATCATTAGGCAGCATCATGGACTTTGAGCTTCCGCCCTCGCCTGCAGTTCCAGAGATACGGCAGCCATCATTCCCCCCCTACGTCAAGACTTACGAGACAGATCCAGAGGCGTTCCTTCCTGGCGTCGTCGAGGACCTCACTGCTGTCACTCATACTTGGGGCATACACAACACGCGCAATCCCCTTCTACATCCCAATCATCCAACACTGACTTCCCGCGTGATTGACGTCCTCGACATCCTCAAGACGACCACCCATGCTATCCGCTCCGTCCGGAACTATCTTATCGCGCTTCCCGATGAGTCCGCAGGTACGCTTCGCTCACAATACAAGAACAAGGTAGCTGCGAGCGCTCCCGCCCCAAAACGCAACTTGGCTCAGTCAAAGTCCCAGCTCGATCCCTTATCCTTGATCCGCAAGTCCGCATTGGAAGTACTCGCTGCACTCCGCGAGCTTGAAGAACGCTCCAGGGTACCATTATCCGATGAGGCGTACGACGCCCAAAGTGATCGCGGTTCATCGCAGGAGCAACATCCACAATCCCGTGGTGCATCGCCAGCGGTCTTGTCGGACGATGAGTTGGACCTCCCACAGGTTGACCCTGACATGTCAATTTCATTCGTGCACGTACAAGGTCGTAACGAATCGGTACCGGTATGGGAGGACGAGAACGACCTCGATATGCGCAGCCTCAGTGAAGAAGAGCGTGAAAAGCGAGATTATTGGGATGATCGGCTAGTACTTGGTGGTGGGTGGCTGTACAAACAAGATGTCAAGCTGGCGGCCCTCGGAAAGGAGCAAGATGTGGTTAGACGATACATAGACCTCGTCGACGACGTGTTATTTGGTGGCACCAAGGATGGAAAACGCGGTTGGGAGCGGGAGGGTGAGAAGAGTGCAAAGAGGTCGAGAGAAGGGAGAAGGGAGAACCGCAGAGTTAGCACAGGCGATGTGTTCACCTGCCGATCTCCCCCGGAGGCATCACGCTCAGGGCGACGCGTCGTCTCTACGTCTGGTATCCTCGATTCGATGCGCAGCATGTCACTGTCGGAAGAGCCGGAAGACATGGAGGCACTTTCGGAGCCAGAAAGTATAGATGAAGATGATATTCCCGATTGGGCTAAGCGCTCGTTGTTTGCAGATGACCCCGTCGGTCAGTAGACGGGCAGGAAGGATATACATTTGTTCTGATGTTTGTCTTGCAGGTCGTGCACATGCCCTCTTGATAACGCTTCTTCCAGAGAATCTTCGTTCGTTACTTCCGCCCACGCCTGACAAAACCGCATTCTTCAGTGCACTTACATCTGGCCAATGTCTCTGCGCAGCTTACAACACTGGGGTGCGTCGATCCCGCAAACCATGGGGTTTCATAAGTGTGGACTCCATACATGACATCGCCTCTCTCGAGCAATGCGCAGATGGAGACGAGAAAGCTAAAACAGGATGGACTTTCCGAAGAATAGACAACCTGCGGTTATGGGCCGGGTATGTATGAGCCACTAAGATCGAATCGTTCACTAACTTATGCATTTTCCGTAGTGCACTCAAGCTTCGTTACCTTCTTCCTCTCGTCGTTCCTTCCGCACCCGGACGACCAGACCATATCCCTCGCACTGCTTCCCCAGCGCGTACACATTCACGCGGTACATCTCCTGCGCGTTCTCCCTCTGGTCACACTGCAGGATCCTCTACTTTTCCGGATGCGCCATCACCGTCACTAGTGAAGATCCGCTTCAATACGGCTGAGCCTCCTCTGATCTTTGACCCCCGTCTCGTCGCAAGGAAGGACGACGGGTGGGAAGCGATGCTTGAAACTGTTGTATTGCGATGGGCCAAGGCAGTCGTGGAAGAGGCGAGAGGCGAAAGCCCACGGTGAGTGCATAGCGAGCAAGACCCCCGAATCATCCCGGGTCCTCGCTCGTGGGCAGAATGTGATATGCCATGGTGTTCACCTTCTTTGTGACTGTTTCTGTTTTATAGGGTTCGTGATTGTTACTCTACCTTATACTCTATTCCGCGCGCCCGCGCGTTCATCCTATCCCTTCTTCCCTTCTGTACGTCTTTTCATTGTGGATCCTGCAATTTGCATCTCTCCCAGTTCATATCCCAGGCGCTTTCTTGCTCTCTTTCACTTTTATACTGTGGACCGCTTATTCTATTACCCTACATGATATTGACGCACGCGTATGGTACGCGTGGTCCTGGATCCGGATTTCCTCCAACGAACGCACTTGTCACGTACATACCAGGAAGCATAAGCAAACTATCCCAATAAATCTCCTAATCTTTCGAAGAAGAAAAATCAGATGTCAAAATACAAATCTCGGTTAGGGATGTAGAGTCGTATCCTGTACACGAGCGTCCTGAACCAAACGTAGGAAATTCTGGTTGATAAAATGACCTTTGGCTTCTGCAAGGTCGAATGGTGCCCGTCCAGAAACATTTCGTGCAGCGGGGTCAGCACCATGGTCAAGCAGAATTTTGACCAGCTCCCATTTGCTCATGCGGTGGCTTTAATAGCGCATGTCATGATGAGTCGATCAAAGTTACGCCGCAGGAGGAGGTACACGGGTTCCCCATTCGGCGTGGCAGTGTTGACACTTAGACTTGGCTCCCTCACGAATTAAGAAGCGGAGCAAAGGTGCAGAGTCGCGACGCATGCATTCGAGGCTGCTTGGCACGGACGTGAGGATATCTGTGAGTGGTACGTGTTGTGATAACAAAGACTTGATAGTCGAAATGTCATCGTCTCTCGCCGCATCATGCATGGCAGTTTCATCGGCTGAATACCCGAATGAAGAGTCTCGACCTGGACCGACAAGGCTCCTAGAATGTGCTTCGTCAGAGGACTTGGAGTCAAGGGGGTGATGCATTAGTCCCGTGTCACCACCAGCTGCATTAACCTCTTACCTCGATGCCATTTTCAAGGACGAAACGAAACGTCTTCGGGGCCGAGTCAAGCGAGGTAGTGCTACACCTTTGTGAAAGGGAATATTCCAGGACGCAGGTGAAGCCGCGCCTCGCCGCGATACAGTGCATCGGTGTCCTGCCAGCTAGGTTCTGCGTGCAACCTGCATCAACGAGGATCTTGAGATTCCACAATGGTGTTCATCCACGTCATCATCGGCGTCAACCTTGATGAAGAGTGGTGTATCACCGGTCACCGTCCTCCGTGATAACAGAAGCGTCGGCCCCCTTGTTGATCATAAGGTAATGAATCACCTGCGTTTTCTTGGGGTAACTATTCGGCACAGCGAGTAATATATCAGGAGGGAGTGTCAGGTTCAGTGATAGAAAATAGTCGACGACTGAGAGGTATTCACAGAGCGATCTGGAGTGGTGTTTGTTCCTCCAAATTGGCAGGCCGCACAGCTGCCAAACGTTGACGTTTTGAAGTAGCCTACTGGGCCCACTGTTTGTCACGGTACTACTCTAGGCTGGAGAGCTCAATCACGTCCAACACTCATCATGTAGCATCCACTGGTAGGCTATCCATGGAAGCTGCTGAAACACGTCAGACTGGCCGTAAAATGTACTTGTAACTTGGGCAGACCCCACTCGTTGATTGATCATGAATTGAACTTGCCAACATTCGCATTCAACAACCATGACCAGACTAGGCCGTCAGTACTCACGAGGGCACTGGCTTACCCCACAAGAGGAGGTAGCGATCAGTCCAACGAACAATATTTATTTCCCGTAAGTGGGTCCCTTCGTTGAAAGACAGTCGTTCACATCACTATTCCAAGGATCGTTTATTCTTTCCACGCTAGCAACCACCCATAGGAACCTGGACTTCGCTGCGTCGACGCCGCCAAAATCTTCTGATTTTTCAATTGTGAATTTGCCCCTTCAAGATGAATTACCCTCTGTGCCCTGTCATTCCCAAAAGTGCAGAGGGAAGTGGTGCTTATCCTCCCTCGGGATGCATGGTGGCCACTTTGGCCATCGTAGTGCTTGGCTACGTTCCGTGGAAGGCGAGAACTCAAAGGTGTCTTGACCTTTATGAAGAAGCCTTCTATTCGCCGCCTCAATTTTATTATGTCTTTCGGCATGCAGGTAACGAGGAACAGGCCCGTGTCTTCTTTCCAGTCATCTAATGTAATGATCCAGATATCACTTGTCTCCTTGACGATGTCTTACTCCAAAGGCACGTTGCGTTACGCGTGGTTGAATAACACCCGCTCAACACACGAGTGCATCAACGAAATGGGATAAGACGAACGCGATCGAGGCAGATCCCAGGAGTCCCGAAAAGGTGCAAGTCTTCGTCCAAGTCATCCTGCTTAGCGTCGTATAACCACACCGCTGTTTCTTTGCGCGCACGACCTGATGCACTTTTGTGGTGAAACGAATCGATCCAACGATGGGTAACGCCACGGTCTCACTAATGGGCCGATCTACCATACTCTACTAGGAAAAGTTCACATTATTAGCTCAGTTTGGAGAAATTATTCCAAGGACAGCGTTGCCGCATTCTTCATGGAAGGCATTCCAGCCAGGAGGCCAGGTTGTCTGTCGGGGGAAACAGCATGCGCGTGTCATACAGGGAGAAGCCACAGGCAGTTTGAAGCCGAGTCAATGTTGCCGCTTTCTGCAGCCTCTCTGCAGCCTTTCGCCACGGAATACATTATGGAGATGATTAAGAAGTAAGGGAAGTCAATCTCTGCGCTGGATCTGTCAATGTGCTCCCAACCACAAACGCGAACACGACCATACTTCGTACGTTGAATGCGAGGGTAGCCTTGCGGTAATTGTACGATCCACTGCGCGATGTGGAGGGTAGGAAGACAGGGGTTTGAGTTTCTCATTTGTTATTGCGATCGGAGATCTTGATATATATGTTCTCTAGCGCTATACGAGTCTGAATGACGGGAGTTCGGGCTACGTTCTTTGTCCCATCGGGTTAGATCAGAGGTGATCGAAGGACGAGGGAGTGGCAGCGCTTCCCGGGATCAACACGAATACTTCCTGCAGGAAAGGGGCTGTCTGCCTAGCCTGTAGGTCTCCAGAATTCTGGAGCTTAAATATGGAAATGTGACGATGAACAGCCTAGCGGCGAGAACATCCAAGCATGGGAAACAGAACAGGAAGCTCAAGGATTCCTCTCCTCCATCAGGCATCAAACAGGGCGAACGCGGCCCACACGATGGCGATGGAAGTGTAACCAGATGCTTGCAACCGCAGCATGAAGTTGGGGGCCGGACTCCAAGTCGATCGCGAATTGACTACCAAGTTGGTAATGTGACACTACGAAGGCTACCCTCAGTGGATGGTCAACATACGACCACTTGGTTCACGCACATCTGTTGAGTATTCAGTCAGTCGATATATTGGAATAGTGTTCAAGTGACATCACAGCAGTCAACCCTGGCTGGTGCCAAAACTCGAGGCGAATGACAATGTTGGCAAGTTCAAAATGAATCAGGCATTCTCACATAACCAACTTATGTCCATG
>JBBPQT010000407.1:0-16158 GCA_038092715.1 Boletus smithii | reverse complement strand
GTGTCAGCAATCGATGTGAGGAATGGAAGGGGTAAACGAGGTTGATACAGTATGGTCAAAAAAATCCTGACGTCCATGTTTACATAACTTACATGGGGTGTGGGGTAGACCAGACGGCAAACACCCCAAAACCCTTCGCTCCGACATTGTATTTATACTGTGAAATAAATGGACCCCCAGGGCTCTGTACAGCGCTGCGCATACATGCAGGGGTGGTCTCAGTCACGCCAAACCCTTAGTGAGTCACGCCGGGATCAGAGTGGGAGGTAGGTTGTAGGTAACGGTGGTTGCAGTGATGTTAAACAGCTCTGGGGAGAATGCCCTTATCGTACAAATGCCAATACATGCCTATGATCAAAACAACAATCGGTGTGTCGTCAATCATCTCACCTAAAAGACCCACATAGTGTTCTATACACACAGACGCCCTTTGTAGGCCCAAGGATGCCTTAATACGCGGTGGGGGAAAGGAGGATTCCTCGAGGATGTCTATGGAAAGTGCTCGGAGCAAGACACGAACGATTGAGTAGAGTATAAGACGATGCTTCCATAGGATGAATGCCACGGGTGCCAGGACGTTGGGATTTTGGTGACAGGTTGTGGTGGATCCAAGAAACTGATGAGGTTCATCTGAGGTGCTAAAGCAGGATGGACAAAGGGGGGGCGTTCTGTTGCGTAGCAGCTCAAGAAACAGCTCGTAATCGTTCTTGTGGCAGTCTAAGATGGGGCAAGGCAAGGCAAGGGCGTGGAGGGCTGCATCTGGGCCGGGACAGACGATGCAAACAGGACAGCCCGTGGTGGCATACATGAGGAAATCTTTATAATCGTTTGAGAGGTCCTGCACTGAGCATTTGGGGAATCCATCCAGTACGTTGTCGAGGTTGTCAACGGCATAGCTCAAAGGTCGAAAGAGAAAAGGCAATGGAGAATGCCTGGCAGAAGAAGAGGTCAAAGTGCTGGAGGGTGCTATCTTGGACTCGGACTGGATAAGTGGGGTGGGGGCAGACGACACAGAAGTCTGCGGTTGGAAATGTCTGGACGCTAGCTCTATAGACCTGCATAAGGAAACAGAAACAGGGGATGGAGACATACCTCGACAGTTGGGTTCTATCAAGGGCGATGGCAGAAGCAACCTGCAGCGTAGGGGAACGTTCTAGCACAGCGTTGGGTTGACCGGCAGGGTTGCTTGCTTGGCAAGCACTGGATGCCACGCCCAGTTCCTAGACGGCGCATATATTCAGCTTTAAAACGGAGGTATTGGTTATGAAGAGGACACAGACGGAAGCCAGCATCTTCATTAGATGTTGAGATTGAGAGAGCAATCCCTCGGCAGTGGAGGTGGCATCCTTGGCTATTCTCACCGCATCCTCGGCTGCATTGACTGCGGCACTAAGCTCAGCAAAGAGACGGAAGAGGGCATTGGGTGAGGGGCGATCCCTGATAAATGCGTTAATGCCTGCATGAAAAAAAACAGCGAGCGTTGGCCTTACATGGAAATGAGCAGCAAAGCAAGCGCAGGTTGAATGCTGTCAGTCACACCAAGGTGAAGTCACGCCAGTAGCGCTACCAGTAGAGCGCCTAGGCTATAACCGTCTGGTCACAGCAAAGACAAGCTGAGAACTTTTTACTGCTGCCAGATCGGCTTGAAAATCAAGGTAGGAACATAGCATGGGTGGCCGTGACTCATGATAGGCGTGACTCATTGAGATATGTACATAGAAGATCCGTTAAGCACAACACACAACATTAAAAGCATATAGAAAGCTATGTACGTCTACCTCCTCGCCCCTTTGAACGTATCGGTTTCATAACCGTGACTCGTGAAATAAACCAAGAAAATTAGACTATATATAGAAAAGGATTTAAGAGCTGTGGAGTGAATGTAGGAAATCGTGAATGTTAACCTCTTCACCCCGCTCAAACACGTCACCCTCCTCGAGGAACGACATGTAACCCTCGAGGCTGTAAAGGCCGAAATGGCTGAGGACGGCGCGCGCGATTATGGTGGCCATGGGGAGCGTTGTAGATTCCTGTACCTCCGCTCCCTGCGCAACGTAGGCTTCGTGGTATAAGACCATGCCGCAGAGCGCTACCAGGGCGCGCATGTACAGCTCTGGGGCTTTGTTCAGCAGGTTATAAAAAAAAGAAAAACGTGACTGACTTCTCGACTTTGGTAGCACGGTGAGAGAGATGACGAGCCTACATACCGTCTCCAAAGTCCCGCGGTGGGAGTCATTGGTGAGAAATTTGGCTTTAGAGGCGTCGACAAACCGCGAGGCCTCTGTGAGGTGCATCGTGTCGAGGTTGAAAAAATGGCCGCCACGAGAAAACCCAGCCACAGGTGTGAATACCGTGTGGTGCTTTCCTGGGGGCATTATCCTATAAAGGCGTGAGATGGAAAGATTCGAGAAAATGCGTGACTTACACGAGATCTCCTGGATGGAGATGGATGGTTTCTGCGTTGATACGATCCATGTAGTCAACGAGAGAGACGTCGCTGCTGCTGATTTCCGTGAGGAAATCAGGCAGCGTCTCTCTTTGGGCATCCTTGACGTCGATCACCGTCCAGTTCTTGACGCCAGACAACACAATCGCAAAGGTAGCTGCACCCTCGGCATCGTGGTGTGGGTAGGTCACTATTGCAGCGTGATGACCCAGCGCCCACGAGCGCACGGTCCATACGTCGGCTGGAATATCTGTCCCCTCGAGCGGGGCGTGACTTTGAGTCTGCGCCCAGCCGAGGGATAGGCCATCGTCGAGTTTCCTAGGGCTGCATGAGTCACGGACATGAAAAAAAAGGTTAAAGACTGACTCGAACGGCCAGGGAGAGTTGTATTGGGGCAGAGGGAACCCCAATGCGACCCTGGACACATTTGTGTTTGTGATATCATCCACAAATTCTTGAACGGTTGTGTCGACGTACGGCTTGGAGAACTTTTTCACCCTCAGGGACATGTCTAAACGAGTTTGTGATAAGATGAGTAACGATTGAAGAAACAAACCTACCGTGAGCTTGCACCGCTCTATGGGGTGAGACGGTGAAGTGATTGTCGAGGTCATCGACGGTGAATTGGAAGCCGTGGGTGTCGACGTAATCGCGGATGACGACGACCACGTCGTGCGATAGAGCCTCTCGAACAGCTTTGAAGAGGCGCTGTTTGTCGATATCCTTGTCTAAGAACGAGACTTGTGAACTGGATGGGACAGCCTGTGGAAGTTTGGCCATGTTAGCAGTATAGCAAGCGTCGATTTCGAGGACGTTTCGCAGGCGGCGTTTCTTGTCGCGCTTGGACAAGAAAGGCAGAACGGTGAGCTGGCCACTAGACCACTTGACTGTGGGTGCTCTGGCATCGATTTGTACGCCAAGAAAACCGGTGACGAGGTCGTTTTGGCGTGACTCGTGTATGGCAGTGCCGGGGGCAGCATCGCCATGCTCCAGATCGCTCTGAGACTCAGAGGTGGTGTGGCAATGGGGCCTTTGTAACGTGACAGGTGCTGGTAAACGACATGGGTATGGAGACCTACCGCTCTGACGTGGCAGGGGTAACCTGCGGCTCATCCACGCTGTAGGTGGGCTTGAAATTCTTTGGAATAACTCTGCAAAGAGGTGACGGTTAAATAAATAAGCAGGGGTGGGTGTGGGCTCACAATCGTATGAAGAGTGGAGGGTGTGACTGATTAGCCTGGCCCTGGCGTTGCGATGGAGCATCGTCTTCACTCGAGGAGCTTTCTGGGAAAAATAAAGGGCTGTAACGTAACTTGTTAGAAAAAAAACAAGACGGAAAGGTGTGGCTTACGTGGCGTTCCTTGGGTGAGGATGAGACTCGTCCTCAACTAGCTGCTCCTCTTCCTCGACGCATTTGGTAGCCTGAGGAACCGGTGTTCTATACAACAGTTAGGCTTGCGGAGTAAAACGGGAGTTAGGCTTGCCTCAGTCGGGTAGGGCGTGGCTCTTCGCCCACCTCTCTGGCATGGTCGCCAGCGTTTCCAACCTCCTCGTTGGCGTCTTCGATGGTCACGACATGGGGAACCATATCTCTGCGACGTAATGAAAACAAGGTGTGTTTTAAAGGTTGATGACCCACCTGATCGTCATACGCTGAAGGCATGACTCGTTATCCCCCAACCCGTCGTCGTCGTCGTCACCCCCATCCAACTGGTCTACCTCCTCTTCATCGTCGTCCCAGTCAGTAGGCTGAGGGTGCCTTGGCTTATCATCGCATTCGAGCATCTTGTCTACCTCCTCTTCTTCATCGTCTTCGTCAGCTGGTTTTGGAGAGGGATTTCTTCCACGTGGTCAGCAAAGTAAGCGGAAAAGACAAGGGGTTACCTTGAGAAGGACGACGCCCCAGCATCTATCTGCGGTTCGTTGCCGTCGTTAGCCTGGCTGAAATCCAATAGGTCGTCGCCATCATAACCGGGATAGTCAGCATCGTGGTTAAAGTGGGTGACGTCGTTGCTTTTGCAATGAAGTTGGCAAAAGAGCTTGCTGAAGGGGTGTTGGCTTACCGGGGTGACTCGTCTTTGTTGAGCCCAGGCTGACTACGGCTGCAACATGGTCAAAAAGGAGGCCTTGGTAAAGATAGCGCGACTCACCCGTCACCATTGTCGTTGATCGCATTTCTTCCATCGTCCTTGCTGGCACGGTCTAGGTCGTCTTCGCTGTCAGATGACAAAATGCACCTGGCACCTGTTCTGTAATGTGGTTAGGAATTGGTTCGAGGCGAGCGGACGAACGCGTACTGGCGTAGCTTGCGAGGTTGTTCAGCCTCATTTGCGAGTACGGAAATCGGTCTTCTGAGATGTGGTGGGTATTCAGCCGGAAGAAATGGGCGTGGAACTTACTTGAATCGTGACCTAAGTGTGCGAGGCGACCTCATGACCTCGGCTCGAGATGGCTGGACAAACCTTGTGTAGTTTGGTTGGCGATGGAATGGTGATTGAGCAAGTTGGACTTACGGACGTAGCCGGCTGTCGTCGTTGGGCTCAACCCGACGCCGTGTCCTGTAACACAGTCAGAAAGATAGAAAGGGACGCGTGTGGTTTGGCTGACCGCCGCGTGCTGGGTCCTGTCTGTACGTCGTGGTCGTGGTCGTGGTCGTCTTGCTCTTCTGGTTCGTACTCGTCAGATTCATCTCTTCTATAACGTGGTTAGAAGACAACGGTGCAGAAGAGAAACGAGCTTACCTGCGCTTGCTAGGCGATGAATTGTGGTCCGAACCCTCTACCCCCTGCTTACGCGCACTGAAGAGATGTAAGCGTGGTGTAAGGAGGAGTGTATTTGTTTGACTTGCTGGTATCGCTGTTGATATTGAGAGCACTGCTCTCGGTACGTTTTGAGCGCCTTGCCTTTTCTGAGAAGGACATAGGCATGACGTGGCGATTGCGGGGAGAGAAGAGCTTACAGCTTGTCTCGGCGTCGTTGCTGACGGGCTTTGCCGAGCGCACGGTGGTGCTCGAGCTGGGGAGGGTTATGGTGGTTAATGAGCTATGCATCAAACCAAAACTCACTTCTGCCGGGGTCATGTATGCCACCCTCTTAACCATGGCGTATGTCCAAGAATAGAGGTGAGTAGGTTGTGGTGATAAATGAGGCTTAGATCCGGTAAGCGAGCCTTGCGTGGGAATATTCCTTAACAGGTGAGACGTCATAATACCAACAGGCAAACAGCGCGACTCATATCCTCAGAGCGACATATACGCCTCGAGAACGCTGGGCGTGATCCTTTTTCGTCTGAGATAAGTTTTGAAAAAGGCGATGGCGGTGCACACAGGCACGGTATAGGGCGTGACTCATACCAGGAGTGACTCACATCGAACAGAGCAGGGAGAGAGGTGGCCATTTCTACAATAGTTACGCATATAGAATAGCAGGGGCTAAACTGCACATCCATGGAGGGGCTCTAGTACATAAGAGAAAAAGGAAAGGCTTGTGCTTTGGAACACACGATCAGGTGTAAAAAGAAGATGGCGATTGAAAGGTGTGATGGGGGTAGCACAGAAGGGGATGAGGGGCAACGGGGCTGGTGCTTGGAGAGAACTTGAAGGGGGCCTAAATCTGTCTATTTCCAGGATGGGCTGATCGACGTCAAGATAAATTACACAACACACAAGATAAATTATGCGATGGGCCAAGAAGAATTGCTTGGGAGGGGATGTGTCGATGTGGAAACATGCGTGGCTATCTCTAAGGCAAACTACTCCTTGTCGCTGGCATCAAAATGGCCAAAAAGAGCCTCAGCATTCTGAGCAATAACGTAAAGGACGTCCAAGAGGTTGGACGCGATGTAAGAGGCATGCCTACCAGCTCGTTGACCCAACCACAAAGCATACGCAGCTCTTCCCTCAAGATCCTGGCCAAAAGCATCAACGTGGACTTCAAGAAGAGTAAAGACCTTTTTGCGAAGATCAACGAAGCTCCAGACGTAATAGCACAAACCAATGATCCAGTCCTGCAGGCATTCGTCCTGGCAACCCTTTGCAGAACCGCCCCAGGGGCCGTTGTGAGTAACGCCGTCAAGCTTGGGGCAGCCGCAGGAGGGACAGCGACCCGAGCTGTTGCCCTTGCGAAATTCGGATCGAAATTTGTTGTACTCTTCAGGGCGCGGTCTACTCTGGAAGTCGCAGGAAAAAAGAGAGGCGTGAGGAGTTTCAGGGGTTTGCTGCAGGATTGTATGCAGCAAGCAGGTCTCCTTGTGCTTCTCCAGAAAGTCAACGACGACCCTCCGTAAGTCGTGGAACTCTGCATCGACAGACGTGTGTATGGCTGTGGTAGCAGGGGGTTGTCGATTGTGGTGATGGTGCTGATCAAGCGACGTTGGCGGCGTCTGCATGTTGAAAAGCGGGGAAGGGGTGGTGGGCTCCTCTCCAATGAGGGTGTGCTGGGAGGCCATAGACGTCCCAAGCCCAGTTATGGGCTTTTTGGCTAACGGATTCGCTAAGGACAAGGATGGGGTGTATGTGGAGGGAGGCTGGGCGACAGTAACCTTTAATCTTTTAAGGGGCGGCTCCTCGTCCGTGTCGGAAGAGGACGGGGCGCTGTCCATGATTGGCTGAAGAACGCGTCACGATAAAGGGCGTGTAGAATATGCGTTGACGTACATGGATAGCAAAGTGCTCTTGGAAATGGGTGTAAAGGGGAAACGGAAGCCCGACAAAGGGGCAAAGAGGGCATTCGTATCCGTTGGGAAGCTCTTTCAAAGGGTATGTTCGGTCTGTGACTCAGCCTCAGTGAGAGACACAGGAGACAAAACATACTAAAGGCATAGAGACGAAGCTGACGAGTGTTGGCATGGGTGTCAAGGTGACGCGGAGGGTCAGTAAGCATACACAGGCAAAAGGGGCATTTGAGACCGCAGGCTGGGCTCATGATTGGGGGGTAGTGCAAAGGAAATGCACAAGGGTTAAATACATGGAAAAAAGGAGCTACGAGGGTTCCATAAAGGTCTCATGATGCCATCTAACCACAGACCGATCTGCCATGATCTAAAAAAGGGTTTGAGTGAGAATGGAAGCTGTCAAAAAATACATCAAGATCACCCTTAAAGGGTTAAAGTTGATAACTTGTAAACCGTCTAGCGATTGGGCCCTGGATAGTGCGACGTAGGCCTGACCTAATGAAACCTGTGAGCGTGGCTCATATACAAGCAAAGGTAGAGGGCTCACCAGGTGCAAAGATGCCACAAAAGTCGACGATGAGTCTCGATATCGTCTGACCCTGAGACTTGTGCATGGTCATTGACCAAGCGAGGGTGAGAGGAACCTACACTCTTGGTGACAACGGTCGAAAGAGAGGTTAGCTACAAACCTGAGTGCGGATGGCGACAACTTGTCCATGCTCATTCTCCACCTGGAACATCTCTGGCCGACAAAAAACGTGGTCTGACCCATAAGGAGTTTTGAAGCAGATGATGGGGTATGCGTTGGGGGACGTTGAGGGTGACGAAGGTAGGGAAGATGGGTCGATTTGACAGATAAGGCCCTCTGTATAACGGACGTGGTTGTTTCCAAGAAAAACCAGGTCTTCCTCGGTTTGAAACGAAACCACCTTGCCAACAGTGCCGTTGACGAGACCGTTGCGAAAGTTCTTACGCAACATGACCTGAGCACCAGTCTTTAGAGAAAGGACGGGGTCGACGGGCATGTCGTTGTAATAAGGTATAGAAAGGGGATGGTTAGGCCCATCGGTGGAGCGAAAGGTATACAACGGCCCAGGCAGCGCATGCAAATGCAGGTTGTTCATCCCATCAGCAAGACTCCGAAGGGCAAATAGCTGAACTGGTCTGACGGGTTGGGGATCCAAGTCACGGTCAAGCCCACGAAGAACCGAGATAGACTCCGAGGACAATAGACCAACCCTGCACTCATTCAGTAACCTAACAAATTCTTGAGAGAAACATATTAAGCGTATGGCATGAGTTAAAAGGGGAGACGTGCCAGGGTCTGCTTGGCGGTGAACCGTCCTGAGATGGATGAAACGTTGCGTGACTCTACACCAAGCATCGGAAACAAAGGCAAACATGCACGGCTTTCCCTCAGAGTTACAGGGAGGCAGCTGAAAAAAGTCCCCTGAGCTGATAAGCTGACGATGTGGTGAGCGTGGGACGGAAGCCTGGGTAATAAACGTACTTGCAGCCCTCCAAAGGGTCGGTCTACAAAACGAATGCGACGCGCGACCTGATCAATACGGTTTAAAAGCCTCGCATCGACCATGGATACTGCGAGGTAAGCGTGATGAGCAGAAAA
Organism: Boletus smithii; assembly: GCA_038092715.1. NCBI lineage: Eukaryota > Fungi > Basidiomycota > Agaricomycetes > Boletales > Boletaceae > Boletus > Boletus smithii. The sequence goes on along the minus strand of JBBPQT010000407.1, from coordinate 7,413 downwards.
ACAGCGTCAGAAAGGCCTACTTTCGTCTATCAAAAGCACCTCTGCCTCTATCCATCGAGCCCGAACAGCATGGAAGCGGTTGACCTTGTCCACCGCCTTTTCAACGGTAATGAAAGGATTATGAAAACCGGCCCATGAATGAAGCGTTTGTCCTGAACGTGAGGGGGGTCAAGGTAGCAGTAACGATTCTGTTAAGAGCCTACCGTGTAAGTTGAGAGCGGCCATCCCAGTGCTGGCTGTCAAAGCTACTCTTGGACGATAGCCGTACCTATAAACCAAGGCTTGATGGATGCGTGAGAGGAGGAGTGTCTTGCCTGTTCCTACACAGACTGGGTTAGAGAACCGTTCACCTGATGAGTCACGCACCAGCTGCCCCGGTGATATATAAGCTAAAGCCATCCAATGCCAGGCGTAGTACGTCGAGTTGCTCTTCGTTAAGGTCATCCAAGAAAGGTTCAGGTATCGCATGGGGGATAACGCCATGTAGGCCTTGATTGATGCTTTGAAGACGTTTCTGGCGTGACTTGAGTGACCCAAGCATATGGGGTTCTTCGACCTGAATCAGCTGCATTGCTTCTCGGACCGCCTGTCTCCTCTGATCTAAAATAGGCACAGGGTCTTCTGAATCTGTTTTGAGACTCATAACGTGTGGGGAGGAGACAAGAAAGAATGATTAATGAGCTACAGAGGAAAAGGGGTTGATATAAAAGGAATAACGAGGAGATATAAATTAAGTGAGGTAACGATTAAAGAGGCAACGTCATTCTGTGGGTCACGTTGAGCATACAACCCCGCTAACCGTAGCTGCAATGACCAGCAAGCTCATGTGCCCATACTGCTTCAGCACGTTTGAGGAGGACGGTAGGCTACGCCTCGAAAGGCATGTCAAGAGCAAGCACAATGAGGGGAGCCGGCTCAATCTTTACAGCTTTGGTACGTTTTAAAGATGAACAAGGGTTGAAAGGGACTGAGGGGCGTATTAGGTCAGAGTTGGGTGATAAAGGAAAAGGAGGGGCGGTTCAAATGCCCTCTCTGTGACTTCAGTAACCTCCCATGGGGGTTGCTGGTGCATTACGAGGAAAAACATATCCGTCCTGGTAAGCCACCTGCTCTGTGGGAGGGTAACGCTCACAGGTTCACCCATAGCATAAAGATGGATGATATGAGGCAGCAATAGGCTTGTTAAACAACGTAGTTCCGTGTACAGACCCATCGGTTATCGGACGTATGCAAGTCACGCTTGCGCTACTGAGTGGGGCTAAGATCTACCTATTGAAGCACTCGGAAAAGGCAGTTAAAAAGAGGGTAAAGTTTGGAACCCTATCCGCTGATGGAGCAGGCTCTGTAACCCATTGCAGAAATCGAGACATGTGTGAAAGCGGTGGGTCGAGGGATAGCATGCTAGAAACCTGAGTGAGAAACGGTCTAGCAGGACTGTCATGAACACAAATCAAGGAACAGAGGGTGGGGATTAGGTGGGGAATTTCTGGACAAGGGCAGTCTTCGGGCAAGACGCGATCGCCCCTTTTGATACTGGGATGGCCACAGGGTGCTTGAAAAGGAACCCAACAGCGGTAGCACGACGGCCAAAACACATTTTCTTCTCGCCTCTTGGAACGCAGACTGGAAAGGAGGGTGTTGAAAAGATATGGGCGTTTGTGCTCATGGGGGCCAAGATGCGATTCACAAAGAACCCAGCAGTCAGCACAGCCCATGGCGGAAACACGAGAAACGATGGCATGGAGGGCTTGCATGTCTCGCTTTCCGGCCTCGTACGCCTGATCAATCAGCATGGCGTTGCTTTGAACAGAAATGGAGAGGGGGGCAGCTTTGGGTTGAGGAAGCAGCTGCTGGACCAAAGGAAGGTCGAATCGAACAGGCAATGGAACAGAAAGCTCGCTCGACTATAGATGGCTCAGCCTGGAAATGAAAAAGGAATGTGGGTAAAATACCTTGGAAAGGCCCTCGCAGAAATCACACAAAACGTTTTCAGAAGAGGAAGCACACGAGTGCACCCCTGAATCAAACTGCTGAAAAGTCAGTCTCCGACAAGAATTTGTCTGGAGAAAGAGGGCCATAGAATGTTTTCCACAGTGGTCAGGGTCGTCAGCAGGCGGTGGGGGTGGTGCAGCGCTCCATATGGTGATGGACTGAGAGGCAAGGCTGTCACGGCCAAGACGTCCAGATTCTTGAAGAAAGGAGAGCATCTCCTTGGGCTCCACGATAATAGCATAGCGAACACTTGGGAAATCAACGCCCTCGCCAAAGCATATCGTCGCAGCAACCCATGGCGTTTTCCCTGAACGCCATGCGAGAAAGCGGCGTGACTTTTCCTCCTTGTTCTTTTGTTCATCAGGCAGGATACGGCTAGTGTACGCAGGGATGGAAAGCCTCTGGGCAATCTCTTGTGTGAAGGCGATGCTGGTGGTATAAATAATGCCACGTTCGTTGGGCTGAAGGCTTATGGAGTGAAACACCTCAACAGTCTTCTCCACCAGGCATGACTCGTCGACATGGATGACGTGGTAGCCAACATTCGGGCGAGAGACCGGGGCCCTAATGATGCGAAGGAGTAATGGGTGAATCATCATCGCTTGGCAAAGGGCAGGTATGGAATGAACAGGCATTGTGGCTGTGAGGAACGTGATCGGTTTCTTCAAACGAGTGAGCAAATGAAAGAGCTTGAAGCAGGGGCGGTAGGAATCGGACACAAAGACATGGTGCGCCTCGTCCAAGAATACTCGGCAGATTCGTTCCGAGTTTGCCTGGGCCCATTGAACAAAGCGTGACGTGCCTGCTTCATGGGCAGGGACGATGACCAGCTGGGCATCAAAGGGGCTTGTGTCACTGGACCATCTCCCACCGGAGATGGGATAAGCAGCAAGTCTTCGACACATGTCTTCTGTCAAGGCGACAAATGGAGTCACGACGATGAACATGCTGGAGGGGTTCAGCAAAGGGGCAGCAAAGAAAGCCAAACTTTTCCCACTTCCAGTGGGCATGACAGCCAAGACATGGTCGTTGGTAAGGCAGCTCTGTACGAGCTCAGCTTGTTGATAAGAGCTAAAAGAAAACTCTCTAGTACCAGGGAAAAGGGTACAAACGCGAGAAGCCAGCTGGGGGTGAACTATCAGGGGAGGTAGCTGTTGGGACACGAGGGAAGACGAGGCCGGGAACGTAGAGTTGATATAGGAGATGAGGCTAGAGCCAAAACCCTGTAAGATGCTGGTCCAATGGGAAAGAACGGTATGGTTAAAATGCTGAATGCTTTCTCGGGCTACTTCTCGGATGGATGAGGAGAGGGGGGCCTTGAAGGCGTCGAGTAGCTGAGAAGCTTGGTCCATGTCTACCGATGTGCCTGCATCAGAGGAGGGGCTGGAGCCAGGGATGGCTAGACAAGCATGCCATTTGGCAGAAACGCGCTGCATGGACCGAACAGCAGTATGTGATACCGAAGAAAGGGCGTTCGTGCCTTGAATGCCATAGTGAGCATCTGCAACGACTGCAGAGTGACCAAACTGTGCATGAATTGCAGCCAGATCATGGTCGTCTTGGTCAGGCACACCAAAGTCTGCTCGAGCAAGAGAGCAGAGCATGGAGCACATTACTTGGCGGTAATCCCTGAGATTCAAGGAAAGGCCAAGATATTTTTCTGTGTAGCTCTGAAGTATGAGGGAGAAGGCTCTGCTATTGAGGACGGTGCCATGATGGACGAAGAGATGGCTGAGGTAGCTTTGGGCTTTGGGAGCCTCCATAACAAAGAATGCAAGTTTGGCAGCAACGGGGTACAGGACACTGAGGGTAAAGACGACCAGGCGAGAGATGGAGGGTGATGGGGTGCGAACAATAAGCCGGCCATGGCCTTGCAGGTGCTGGGTCTTGATGTAGGTAGTCACGATGGAAAGCATCCCGTTGAGAATAAATACATGACGATCGCCCTGGCCATGGATGGTATGTTTAAGGTGATCACATTCGGTACCGCGAGCACCTCCGCCCCACGTCAGGGTTATAGCGTAGTATATGGCAGACACAAGCTCGTCAAGATCGGCGATCCACTTCCAAATCTCAGCTATGGAGCAATCAGAACGCGAACAACGGATAGAGCGTGACTCACATGCATGGGATACCAGAGTGCCGTTACTCATCGTAAAATAGGGGCTGTCCTGTGCCATCTTTTCAAAGAGCCGATGCGAAAAAATGGATAGCCCACAGGCGTCTTGTGAGACAATCGAAGTACCAGGAAGGTCTTCTCTGGGGTGATCAATAAACCACATATCAGGCTTGTCAGGATCCATCCGAGAGTCGATGTACTGAAGGATATCAGAAAAATCAACGGATAGAGTAAGCTTCTTGATGAGACCCTCCATCTCTTCTTTGATATGCTCTGTTGATTTCCGAATGCGATCAACGGTCAATGGGAATCCGTCAACAGATAGCACAGTCATGCTGCTGTTCCAAATGAAATGTGGTAGGCCAGGCTCAGCGTAGGCCAAGGTGCTCAGCAAAGCATGCTTCTGTCGAAGGTATGTGAAAAGGTTCGGCTTTGCATCTGTTATAAGCGGCTTCGCATGAACCTCGTATGACCTGTGAAGTGAGCAAGAGAAAACGATAAGAGCACCAAGACCGACCGAAATGTATCACCGTCGTAAAGAGCGGCCTTGTCAGAAACCTCCCTCACCATGGTGGCCCTGAGACACCATTGGATTGCAGAAATGTTTGGAGGGATTGCAGAGACCCTGGTCGTATTTCCAGAATCGTCTTTTAGATGGTAGGTGAGTAGAAAAAGAGTGAGAAGATCCTTGTGATCACTGAGTAACGCTTCGTGACTCAGGTAGGTCAAAACAGAGAGGATGATGGAGTGAATCTGGCATAGAAGCTTGGGGGGGTCATCGGAATTAAGCATATCACGTAGGAATGAGAGCTGCCTGGCATGGTCAGGATGGAGAGGAACAGAAAAGCCTGGAATGGGATCTGCTGCATGACGCAAAAGAAAGATGAGGAAGAGGGCCATGAAGCGAGAATACCGCTTCAACGTCTCTTTCTCCTGGAGGGGTTTGAACGGTTGGGAGGCCATCTCGCCAGTGGAAAGAATGGCCCGGGCTGTAAGGATGGGAAGGGAGGAAATGAGGGGGGTTGTTGAGGCGTAGTAGAGTTCGACGGCCTGGGTGAGTTTGAGGTAGGGAGATTCAGGCTCTTTAGGTGAAACCACTGTGCTTCGAAGAGAGCGTATGCTGACACCAACAAGAAGCTGATCCCAGCCTAGCTGCGCAAAGACGGTACCCTTTGTGCGCTGGTTCGAAGAGGGTTGAAAGACATCGGATGCCGCATAGAATTTGCTAGAAGCTAAGCACGCGTCGATTTGGCCAGCAAGGGTATCAGGAGAGATGCAGGGGGCGTAGGTAACCTCAATAAACTGGCGGTGGTTCGTGTGCAAACCTAGAGGGTGGGCCTTGACAAGAGAGAACTCCCTTAGTTCAGCTGAGATGTGTGCATGACTTTGCTGGTAATGCTCCCTCAACCTTCTCTTGTCTGAAAATACGACCGTCGATGCACAGCCAGGGATGGTGCATTTGTACGCATCAATGACACAAATACCGGAAATGGGAGGTATGGGATTAGGAATGATGCTCTTGATTTCATCGGCATGCAGCTTCACAAGCATTTCAGTGAGCTTCTCTTTGGAAGGAAAGTTGGACTGAAATTGTGGGGGTTGTTTGTGGTACCGAAGCAGATGGGAGTGGGCAGAAGCATAATGTATGGGGGTGGCACAAGAAAGGCATATGGTTAGGTTATGGGTAGGGTCAACGCGCAAACCCAAGGCCAGAAGTTGGTCGAATACCAAGGTAGATGTTGGATTCGTCACGACAGTGTCTGAATCGACAGCCTCGTCATTTGGGGGGTCAGGGTCCATACCTGTGGGTTCATGAGTGATGACATGGTCTGGGTCAACAGTACCATGAGTCACGCTATACTCTGCATCAGGGGCGTTGTTTAGAACAGGAAGGGGGTGAGAAGTGGTTATATGCTCAAGGGGTTCAGAATCAACGTCCATCATGAAGGGGGGTTCCTCAACAGGTGGAGGAGGGGCAACAGCCTCGTGATTTGTATTTTTGATGACTGGTAGCATATGATTAACATCCACTGGGATCACAGGTGGCCGTGGTTGGTTATCATCGGGGTAAACATCAGGCTCCTTTGGGTGAGGATTCCTGCGACAGATGGCATATATCTTTTGAAAGTTGAAACGGGCATGGGCTGGATTGCCACATGGGCATGATATTCTACCAGAGGGGCCATCTCTGTGGACAGAAACGGGCTGGCCTAAAAGCATCTCAGGCTATGTCGCAAAGGAGAGCGCATATATGGTACCTTGATAGTGGACGCTTCGAACAAGTGAGTGAAAGTCTGTTGCATGGTTACGGGCTTGACCAGGATGATAGGTTACCATACACCCAGGGGTAGAGCAGGATATTCTGCAACAGAACAGGATAAAGAACGGCATACAATTGAACCATGCAAGAGACGTACGCCATGGTCAAGGATAAGGGGAGGGCAGGGATGATAAGGGGAGGGCAGGGATGGGGATGGGGGCGGTATTGCTTGCAAAGTAGAGGCTGTTTTGAACAAATGGGCTGACTTGAACTAACCTCAGGAGTTGAGGAGCTTCAAAGGTGATTAAAGTGTGGGTCAAAAAGCAGCAGGGCACAGTCACCCATCCGTTGGGCTCATGAGGGTGATGGGGGTATGCAGCTGCATCAACAAGGCATCCATTTTACATAGAGGGTGTGTCTACTATTGATGTACATATACTCAGGGTAAAATATGTTTGCCTCTTGGCGTGGCTGCAGGGTTAATGAATGCATGACCCAGCGTGACTCAGCATGACCCAGCGTGACTCAGCATGACTGTCTACTGGGCTAAAACCCAGGGTAAATGCACCAACCTATTTTCAACATGAGTGAAACCTAACCTAAGAGTTCTCCAATGGAAATGGAAATAACCAAGGGAATTGGAATTACAAACAGTGTCGCAGTGTCTGGAAATGAGAATCATACAGGTGTTGCTATCATGTGCATGTGAGGACCTGTTCACAACGTTGCAAAACACGGGGCTCAAAGTACCCAACAACATTGTATGTCATTGCGAAAAGACGAACGTACCCGACTACAATTTGACTCTTTCCAACGAGCTCGTAAACATCTCGGTTACCGACACACTTGACCTGGAAAAAGAGAGGTACAGCATAGGGGGGAGGGGGATTCGATAGGCATAGGTACATAGATGACAAGAAATAACAAAGCAGATAGCAGCATGATGACGAGGAACAATAGGCGCGCGTCATCACACTAATTTATGCACGGATGGGCCTCGCCGACGCTGGGGTCGGACGTTCTCCTTATTCTCAACACCGTT
>JBBPQT010000406.1:0-16161 GCA_038092715.1 Boletus smithii | reverse complement strand
ACATTCATGGATGGTTCAGAGGGACTGGAAGTCATAGAGGTCAGCAAGGAAAAAGAAAGCATGAATCTCTTACAGCAGAAGGGGATCATCCCACTCAATGATGCTCTCATCGAGCCGCACTGGCTTATTTTTCGTTCTCCTTTGACTACCATCAAACTCAACTAGGAAAGAAAAACCAGAGGGAATTCGTCTCAAACCGGTGGCCAAATCTTCAGCCCGGATGCCTGAACGATAACATTACACCTCCGCAAGCGTGTGCGGATGAAAATGCGTACGTGTAATGGCAATATGAGATTGGTGGCTGGAAGGTGTAGGATACCAAAAATTCTCCATTTTGTACGCGGGTTCATGCTGAATACCTGACTCATATCACAATGAGCACTTGCTGAATTCAAATGATTGGCGTGCCCACTGTCAGCAGAACCTCGTTAGAATTTAAAACACAGGTGAATGAAGAGGAAATACCTTTTACTTTCGAGATAGACCGCACCTGACAAGAGTCAGCGATAACAAATGCTTGTGGTGATCAGCTACTCGCTATTCTCGGGCTGCGTAGTCAATAAGTAATTTTCCAATAAAGCTTCTTCGACTAGGTCTTCTCGTGCCAGGTCCTCTGGCGCCAATTTTCCCTGGTAGAATCATCAAAAAATAAGCGAATAAAATATATGACAACGAACACTTTCAATCATATCTATCCACTGGCTGTCATGGGTAACAGCCACCAAAGCATCAGGATCCTGGAGAAAAGCATTTATATAGTAGTTTAGTGTGATAACTTATCGCACCTACTTGACTTAAGAGAAAACGATTGATGATGTCGGATGGATGAAAGGGCTAATAATCTGCTTAGTTTTCCAAGTGTGGCATGTCACTGAGGTGATGACCAACCTGTGTCAACGCCGGTATGTGATTCACGTTGCCATCCCTGCCTATTATATGACGGTATTTTTGGGATCCGCGTTTTCCGCCAAATAACCGCTTCAGAAACATCACGCAACGACAAGGGCGCGTGCGTGATCGAACAGCAGGAACAGACTCAATCACAGGTTCTTGAGTCCACCATCGCAGTACATCGTCTCGTACCGCAATTCTGAACCCGCTTATGTAGACAGTTTGGTTGACACTCCCATTGTGGTTACCTCCAGGACCATCACGACAGTGCACAGGGAATGTACACTCCCAGTACCTCCCAGTGTTACTGCCTCCACTATCCCGTTGTACCACCTTGATGCGTCGAGGGTTTAGTCGAGTGCTTGTAGTGTCGTGGAATGAAGCGAGAGACCAAGATCGTGCTTTATAGAACCCGGTGATTAGGTAGAGGGAACGACCGCCAATGCTTTCACCATAGCGCTTGCGGGCAATTTCATACCAGTCGAAAGCATGTTCTATTGCCGTGATGCGAAACTGCTCTTTCGGAAGGAGATCGTGGCGTGTAGCCCCATCAGGGAGGATGAGAATAGCGCCTTCGGTGGATGCAGGAACGAATTCATGATTGCCAACCCTTTACACTTCGGAGTCAGTGGTATTGTGCACTGTCATTGACATTCACATACTGTGGCGATTCGCTAGGTGTTCGTGTGATGCCAGATGAAGTTATAACACAACCAGCAGGGTCTGCGTTGGATCTGACATCGATCTCCTGGTCAATGTCGAGGATGACGGGGTCAAACTTGAAATTGTCAAGGATCCCACGACGTTGATGGAGAGCATGATGGGAGGATTGACATATGTTGAAAAGGACGTCGAACCTGCCCGTCGGATCTACTACGCCGACGTCCCCAATCTGAAGTCCATCTTGTTGATACGTGGTAGGGAGAGTATTGCTGGGCTCTGGAAACCACAATGGGTATCCGCGACTGCTTGGCAGACATTTCGCGTACACATCCTGTGGAGAGTCGTCCATGTCGTTCGCGAAAGTATCGTATACTGAGAAACGAGTAAGTTGTTGAAGCTGAGGCAGTGACTCTATGAAATGCTGTGGAGTCGCTGGCGCTGTTATTAGCAAGTTTAAATTGAACTTCGGAACTTCAAAAGGATTTCCGTTCCTCGAATCTTCGTTCAACTTTACCTTGTGTCCTGAGTCCATCCATAGCTATGACTGCAATGCGTTCTATTAGTCCGTTTCGTTTCAAAGTGTCAATGGCACAACTACTAGTTCGCTCGGAGCGTCGAACAGAGCTGAACGGTCCTTGAATCCGGATCCTTGTTGAGCTGGCCTCTCTAATGCCACTTTGCGACGTTTATCATAGGCACCGGCCAAGTGTTGGCTATTCTGGGAATGGACACGAGGCAACAGCGTGAGTCGTATTTGTCGCTTATAGGACGCTGAGTTTTTCTGTCATCTTGCCACTCGGGCAGATTCACCACCTTCCACAGTGATGCGGTGGCCTGGGGTTGGGCTGCTTGGGAAACGGAAAAATGTGCCAGCATTGAAAGGTAACCGATTAGTCCGAGCCTGCGTCACCTGAATTCCTAACAGAGGAGTTGTTACAGAACCCACGAATTGTGGAGACCAAGGACCCAGCAACACTAGATCATCGGATAGACAGCGGTCACCCCACGTTGAGAACAGACCAAAGGGTGAGAAAGATAAGCTTTGGTGGGGTTGATTGCCTTGATCCCTCACACGATGCAAAATTTAGAACCACGCCGTATCGATATCCACGGAGGTCCAGTAACGTCACTCGTCTTTCTTGGTGACGGAAAAGACATCGTGAGCGGTTGCAGGGATGGATCAATTCGACGATGGAGCGTGAGCGATTGGCGCGAGATAGGACCAGCGATGAAGTCCGATGGTGCAGTGAACTCTCTAGCTGCCTCACAGGACGGAAGGTGGATCGTGAGTGGGGGAGTTGATCGCAAGGTGACCATTTGGAACGCGATCACTCACCAAAAGGTCGGCGAGTTAGCCGAGCTGTACGGGAGGGGCGTCACAGCGCTGGACATCTCACCAGACTCATCGCGCTGTGCAGCTGGATCGGAAGATGGGTCAATTATTGTCTCGTGTTTGGAGAGCAGGGAACGAGTCCTAGGTCCATTGAGACACCAGGAGTCGCAGGTCTCTTCTGTCAAGTTTTCTCCAACAGGCGATCGGCTTGCCTCGGCTTGCACTGGCTGGGACTGCGGTTCGATTCGCATCTGGCACAGTCGCACTGGTGACCAACTAGCATCCCTCTCAGCTGATAATAAACCGACCTACTCGCTTGCCTGGTCCCGTGACGGCCAACAACTCTTCGCTGGGGGGCCGCGTGGTTCGATCAAATCTTTCAACATTGCGACCCAGTCAATCCTATCGAGATTGGGGGACCAACTTTCTGATTCCGTGACTTCTCTTTACCTTTCCAATAATGATCGGTTTCTCGTCGCTGGTTCAGCTTCGGGCTGTTCTCTCAACCTTTGGGATATTAACACGTGTCAACTAATCCATCCCACTCTCTATCAATCGAGTGAAGTGCTGACTGTAGCCATCTCACCGGACGACTATTATCTCGTTAGTGGAGGAACGGACAAGAAAATCACTATTCGGAACCTCTCCGATATTGTTTCGATGCCCTACTTCTTTCATGTCAGTCTATCGTTATGTTCCGCGACCTTGATGAACTGATTGTAATTCCTTTTTTCTTAGCGTCTAACACCCTCAATGAGACATTCTGAGCCCGTAAGTTGAGTCAAGTTGATCTGGTCGGGCCACGTTATCACTCATCATTCTGGTGGCTTCGAAATGTAGTTCACATATATGAGTAAAGCAGTGCATGAAGCATGGAGACACGGAAATTTGGCAAAGGCGGAGGAAATCTTGTCAGAGCAAATCACAAGCCCGGATTATCCAGCATTTGTCAACTATTCGCTTGCTAACCGTGCTCTTGTTCGGGCGCGACTGCATAAGTGGGATAAAGCGCTGGAGGATGTTCGAACGAAACTGGTAAATTTCACTTCCTTTTCAATGACGAGTTGACTGAATCGGTTTCCTATGGAGTCTGAAGGTGCTGATGTACCGCTACTAGCTTACATCGCCGAGGGGTTTGCTCTCTTCGGGCAGGGAAACCATCAGGGGGGGACGGAAGCAATCGACTTTGCGCTTCGCAATTGCGATGACGACGCAAGACCGTTTGTTGAACTCATCAAGGTAAGATGAACCATATTATATCGAATGGTTTTTGAATTCACCGCTGGACGCAGTTCATTATCCTGTTCGAAGTCGGTCATCATGATGAAGTCGAGGTCATCCGTTACGAAATTGACCCCATAGATTGTTTTCTGGACGTCAAACCGATCCGATCCGTGGTCAAGGTAAGCACTCCTCAACGCCATGCGACCGTCAATGTTACTGATATTGTATTTAGGCGCATATGCTCATGCTCCTCGCCGAAGGTTCCATGGTAGAACAAAATTATTACAAGGCGATACAACTGTTGACGCAAGCACAAGAGCTGGGTCCATTCATCCAAGTTCCGGAACTAAGGACGATTTCCCTAGTAAGACACTTGTTGCATTTTCAGGATACCGCTGACTTTACTGGAAGATCTTTGGTTGGAACCTCGACGGCCTTAGTTGTACAATTCAACAGCAAAGGTGTCAGGCCTTGTTTGCTTCCGGTCGCATGCGTGATGTGATAGACTCTCTCCTTGTGATGCAGAGCGACCTGCGAGAAGAAGTAGAAGTGAACAAGGAAGTGTATGAATGGCTTGGCGGTAGGGCTTCCCACCAAGTCGGCTCAACCGGTCTGAAAACTTGCGACTAGGTTTCAAAAAGCAGTGCATTGAGGCATCTGAGAGCCTCGGAGAAGAAGCCATGCGCAACAATAAGCACGACGAGGCCACTGCTTGGTATTCTGCAGCATTGGACCTGAATCCAACATCCCCAGAATACATTCTCATGAAACGGAGTGAAACATTCGCAGCGAGGGGCTCGTGGGAGAATGCCCTGATGGATGCAAACGAGGTACATTCTACGATAGATCTTCATGAACGCAAGCTTCATTATACATGTCATCCAGGTTATTGCGCGAAACGCTTCACTCCCTCAAGCCTATGCAATGAAATATCGTGCGCTCCACAATCTCGCACGGTATGACGAGATCATCAAGACATTAGACGAGCTACCCGATGGTCGTCAGTATATTCTGTTCCAGCTCTGAAAGATGTCTATTAAGTTCAGTATCCTTGTAGAATTGCGTCATCAGCATGCACACGCGAAGGCGACCATTGGCGAAACCGTCAAGGAGACCCTTCACAATGCTCCACTTAGAATGATAGATACCAAGACTGGGCACCTGTGCGAGGAAGCACGTTTAAGAAGTGAATTCGAAGGTGACGCAGTCTTTGGGGATCTTATTGTGTCGATGACGGAGTGTATGGACACTACTCGCATCAAGTGCGTAGTCAAGGAGTTCTTCCGATATGTCATGTTCTCCCACAGATGGCAAGGTAGAGAACCTCTGTGCAGTGATGTCGGGGATCAATCTATATATAGTCTTCCGGCGGAAGAAATGCCTACGGCCATCAAACTACAGACTTTTTGCAGAACCGCCGGCAAAGCTGGGTACCGCTGGGCATGGAGCGACACCTGCTGTATCGACCAAAAGAACCAACGGGAATTCGAAAAGTCTATCAACTGCATGTTCAGATGGTACCACCACTCTTCTCTTACCCTTGTTTACCTCTGGGACGTATCGCCTTCGTCACTACCTGGTGGACTGACACGCAGCGCATGGATCACACGCGGTTGGACGCTACAAGAGCTCCTCGCACCTACTGTCATCCAATTCTTTAACCATGATTGGACGCCATACCTTTTTGACGTGCATGCCAATCACAAAGAGTCCGATGTGGTCATGGGGGAGATAGCGAATGCAGTCGGTGTACCTGCAAACGAGCTGCTCTCCTTTCGCCCCAGTTCGGATGACGTACGCTGGAAGCTTCACATGGCATCAACACGCGACACAATGGTACCGGAAGACGCCGCCTACTGTCTCTTTGGCATTTTCAACGTCGTCATGTCTGTGATACCGGGCGAGACGGAGCATCAAGCTTTCGGACGGCTGTTCCAGCAGGTCATCACCCTTTCCAAGTCGGGGGATGTCGGCTGTTTAGCTTGGGTAGGAGAACCTTCCGAGCTGAACAGCTGTCTGCCTACCCAAGTCAAGGCCTACCGGGGAACATGCCGCACGCCGGTATCTATTGGGGAAGAAGTGATACAGAGATTGGTGTCGGAGTTGGAGCCTTTGTTTTCGATCGAGGACCAGGCACATGCAGTGGCGCTCTACGACGACCTGGCGCGTCAGCCCCGCGCAGAGTTCAGTGGCTGGCGCCTTCGTCTGCCCTGTATCGTGTTTCGTATCACCGCCTTTGAGGCGGATCGCAGTTCGGACGTTACTGTGTATACTGCGAGGGCCACCGCCCTCGAACCGACGGGGATCTGTACGGCGGACAAGTTCCCGCCAAAGGGCCTGTTGCTCGTGTGTCCGTGGATTCATGAACTCGTCGACCTCGGCCCGCCTCGTGGTCCCCACCGAGATGCTGAAGCAGACGCTGCGTCTACCTCTGGACATTTCTCAGACACACGGGCAGAGTCTGTCGACGAAGACAATCATAGCCAATCTGAGCATCTCCATGTCCAGTATGAGAACTCTGGCCTATCAACGCCCTCTGGTTTCCTACCCCCCTTGCCTTCAGCACCGTTCAATGAGCATACGAGAGCACTCAGGTTCGTTGCCCGCCTTAGACAACCTGTGACGGCGCTCTTGCTCTCACCACAACGACACGGGGCGTACAAGCGGGTCGCGACGGATCATGATATCGTCATACAATTGCGCAAGGAAGCCCCTCTAGATCGTATTACTGTCAAGGTGGTGGAAATAATATAAATTAATTGATCATCACGCAGCATAGGCTGTGGGGGATGAATATGTAAGAGCCTACTGCGATGAGCAGCTCCATCGGCACGAGGTGACTCGGATGAGCCATCGGATCCGGGATATGTCCTTGTCATTCGATGGATCGTATATGAACCAGGGCCGCGGTAGCAAGTTTAAAAGTTGCGCAGAAACTACCGCAGCGTGAGAATGAAACGTTGACTAGCCAGTAGTAAAGTTCTCCATCAGAACATGCCTGTGTTGTACCACCGAACGAGTCGGAGGGCGGGATTGCAGTTCCTGTTTCACTCTTCACGTCGTATGTAGTATACCGCGGAAGACCAGTCCTGCACGGGTCGAACTGGATCACAACTCGAGTATTCGAGTACTCACCCTTCGAACCGATTCGGTGGGATGCTCGGACTCCGCTCTGGGCCGGAGGGCCACACCAGTGACCAATAGCCTTCGAATCGGGTTTCGCTCGTAGTATCCAGTCTCGGTGGAACCCGAGGATTCCGAGTAATATTAAATCGTTTCAATAGATCCTCGAGGCATTGGAAACGACGGGTATCTGCTGATTGGCTGGGGTGCCGAACTTTTTGGATCTCGAAGGAAGTGATGACGAAGAATTCGAATTATCCAACGGATCATATTCTAGCTCGTCCCAGAATGTGACAACAGCTTCGAAATTTATTATTCGTCATCGTTTTGAACTATGAATGAGGAGAAATGGTCATTCGTGAGCGACTCGGAGCGATAATGCTTTCTGGGAAACCACCGGAATTGGTTGTCTTCTGGATACCGAAGCAGCGACGTTTTGGACAATGAGACATGGAGGATGGGGACCAGAAGTAAGCTGGAGTAAAGTCAATCATTGTATCCGCACACACGGTGCCTTCGGAACCCCCCGGAAGACAACAGTATTATGTAAGCAATGGCGTGAGAGTTATGAGAGCGGCGGGTTGTCCGGCCCGTTGATGCGCCTTGTTGAAGATGCGGTCGTTCCGCTCCTTCCCGCTCCTTCCCAAAGGGAACGCGGCTGCCTTTCAAATATAGTAAATATGCTTATCGAACCCAGCTTGTGTCAGACTCTCAATTTGGTGCGATAGGCTGACAAGCAAAGCGGACGTCACTAGTGCACTTGTCAACAAGCCGACGTCATTGCGCTCTCTGGGGCCTCGTCCAACCACCGGATGTCGAATGCTTCCGCACTGTTGATCGCGGGCTGAGCGGGAATTCCCCGTCATGTTCGCGGCTTGGGCTCCAAGTCATGATATACAACGTCGCCATTTCTACGCCACCGAGTTATTAGACTGGTGACCAGTCTAGACACCGAGATTTATCTCGACCCGGGGAACTTTCTTGATAAGGATAACCGGCCTCGGAAAACCGCCCATATCCGGGATGAGGCATCGCCCGCGCACCATCATGGAAGACATCCTTTCCCCCCCCCACACGCACACCTATCTCGACAAAAAAAAACGTCGTTCATATATGACGTGCCGTTGAACAATCGAGTTCCTGCTCGACGTTTGGACGTTACATGGACGGTGCGACCCGTCCCCGCATCAAAGTCACAGTGACTCGCGATCATCACACTTACGTGTGCTGACCCACTTGTCAGCGTCGAGTCACAGAAGCGGGAACCCAGAAGGATACCGGGACGGAGCAGATCCACAAGATGTCCCGGAAATGTATGAACGAACACGACGAACGGGTTTGTGACACTCGGTCGTCGTTGACCGGGACCATTCCGACCCGGAAACCTCGCCCCGCAGAAGCTGTATATCCCCGGCGGTTTACGACCGAGGACGGGCACGTCCGACAGACACCGTTGTGTCACACATCACCGCGGTGTATACGGAGAACGCCTTGGGCTTCAATAGAAGATCCCGCCATCGTGTACTATGCAAACTGGCATATTGGGTAGAAATATCAGACTTGTTCATTTCACGAGTCTTGAAAATGTGGTAATAAGAGACGATCTCGACGTCATTTGGATCACCCTAGAGGCATATACATGGAAAGTGAGCGTCTGATTATGATAGCGGGTCACAGCATGACGGAAGGATCAGGTACTTGGGACATGCTAGTGGATCCATCGGTATGGTGTTTACACAGCTACGAGTCTCCGTATGACTCGAAATGCGGGCCCTGAAAGTTGAGGAATGCAGAGTGCAAGTAGTTCGCATAGTATGGACGCCGTTCCTCAAGCAAAGGCACCAGGGCTTGCTGATAACTACTTGAGGTACGCCGTCCACGCCGAGGTACTCCGAAAGCTACTATGTATGTAGGAAGGTAGCAGATACAAATGGTAATCGTAATAAGGAACAGATCCATACGGGTTCTCGAGCCCATCTGTTATGATATATTGGGTCATATTGACAAAATCGAATTTGAAGGCTATGTCAGACTCTTGAGCTTGTGAACTTACTGACAGTCCATCGGCCGAGACACGCCATGGTCCAAGGGCTGGGTGACTGGCGGGGCTCCGCCACAAGCTGTGGTATGAAGTCACCGATTCAACGGCAGACCTTGCCAAAATACGCATAGTTTCATGGAAAACCCGATTGGAACGTCTATCCACCGGAAACGTGATACCAAATGCGCCGTCCTTCTCGTGGGGGGACAACTCAGGACGTCCGAGGGATCCCAGGTGGGAAGTGGTGATAAGCTGATGTGTGACCGCCCTTGCCGCCACCATTGGTCGGGTCACCTTATCGCCGTTGTTCATCTTGCGTCTTCCTTTCTAGGAACGTCGCACGTCCGGTCGATTCTTGAATGTGAACGATTGTGAAAACGTAGGATGGGAAATCCAAGAACAAGGGGGCAGAACCTGGGAGATGTGACTCGGATCGCCACCAGTATCCCACGTGCTCGGACCTGCCTTGTTGCGAGTGTAGATCAGCGCTCAATGTCAGCTGGGCTTCGCCCAAGGATCAAGATTTACAATCACAAGGCGTAATCACAAAACGTGTGCACAGGACCTGTGCGAGTTTGTAATTCCAGCGACATGGCGTATGTTTTATCAACAGAGTCCAGCTATGCGTTCCATTGATCCTGAGCCAGTCAGGGCTTGAAAACTCGGACTGACAAGTATTTGGGCGACAGGGCGTGGACGATCACACCTGAGACGAGGGCGGCGAAAAGACCGGCGCCATTGAAGTTGCGAGGATGTGACGAACGAACGAACGAACGAACGTTCAAGGAGAAAAATTCATCCGCGGATGGAATTTCGAAATAGCGGTGTGAAACGATCACGGATTTGGCACAGCCTCGTTCTCTCTCTTAGCTTTTGCGGCCATCATGATTCCAATACGCCAACTTGCTGTTCTCTTGCTGTGCCCTTGCTGACAGCCTGCTAATCAAGTTCACTACTACTAGTATGCAAAAAAAACACAGCTGGAATCGTCTCCATATCAACGAAATCCAGATCTAGGATGCTCAGATCTGTCTCCCAGGCTGTGTACGTATTCGTCACTCACTGATATGTGAGGGTTTGTGTATGTGCCTGCAAATTTAGTTTGGCAGGTGAGCTGGTTAATTGCTTCGGTCCACCCGGAAGTAGAAATCTTCCGCCTGGCTCAGTACTATATAAGCCACTGACCCGATCCTACCCAAGACCATACATATATCAAACATCCATCTCATCTCTCTTCCACCTACACTCCATATTCAACAAGTACCATGTCTTGCCCAGTCTCTCCCGTGTTAGCTTCTCCAGTTTCTGCTCACGATCACCACGGACACTCCAGTGGTGTATGTCCCGTAACAGGGAACACACATGCTTACTGCCCCCCACAACCCGGTGACCTCAGGTCGCCTTGTCCAGCCTTGAACACCCTAGCCAACCACGGTTTCCTGTAAGTCCTCTCCGACACTCCGGTGTCTCCCCGCATCCACTGATTGCGTTCCCATTGCCTAGACCACGAAGCGGCAAAAATATTGGCGTATTCGACATCGCCAAGGGGCTCAGGGAGGGATACAAATTATCTAGCACGCTTGCATACCTCCTCTCGTTTGGCGGGGTCTTTCTCCTCGCACAATACCGGAACATGTCGCTCGCCGATCTCGCGCGACACAACGTCATCGAGCACGACGCTTCCCTATTTCATCTCGATGCACACGACGAAGACGAGTACGCACCCTCCGCAGTGAACGAGTCGCTCTTAAAGGTCGCCATTGAGGAAGGCGGACGCTATCGGCCCGGTCGTATGACACTCGAGGACATTGCCAACATTCGCGTGAAGCGTGAAGCGGAATCCCGGCCGTTGGATGGCGCGCATGCGGAGATTGCGCGCGGGGAGATGGCGATTGCGATTGGTGTGTTGGGTGGAGGCAACGCGGCGACGGAAGGTCTTGACTTGGACGTGCTGCGTTTGTGGGTACGACAAGAGCGACTACCCGATGGCTGGAAGCCGGATCACACGCAGGGTCTCTACCAGACCTACAGAATGGCAACGGTCGTACGAGAACGGATGAAGGCAATAAAAGAGGGACGGATGCACAACATCCTGGATGACGACACTGGATCTCAGACAGAGGAGTCAGCGAAGACGAAGTGACGGTGATTCAGACGCAACTAGCGATGAGTGTATTATCTTATTCAGATCATGATTTATATCCAATCTCGGACCCTTTTTTTTCACGTTGCATCTATCTATTGTACACATACACACCATTCCTATTCATCCCGCACGCCTTTATTAGCCTAATCGTAGTACCGTTGTGATCTTGCTCTTGTCTTCCTATAGTACTGCTTATCTGTCAAAACTAGTCGACTCACAAGTAGATCGTTAACTTGCCTCGTGCGACCCCACATAAATTGGTGAACACCCACATACATCACCTCCGAGCATGAGGAAGATCGTTCCAATGGCTGAGGTTGCCTGAATCTTATTGACGTCCCGGGAGGACTCGGAGAAAGTCGTGAGAAATGTCTGAAAGGGTTGACCGGAAAGAAACGGAATCTATATATGGATGGATCACGTGACATGGAGAACATGATCGGGGACACCAAATGCAGACCAATACCGTTTTGATCGCGTCAGTCTCTGGTTCTTCCGTGCATTCCCTTGCCCGTGTTCATGTTCAAGAACGCGTATAAAACGACCCCATTCTCGTCCTGTGAGTTCCCTCATTCCTTTGTTTTTCTGTTCTTTACTCCATCTCTAAACTATGAAGATTCTCGCCGTTCTATATCGTGGTGGCAAGGCAGCCGCCGCTGAGCCCCGTCTTCTGGGAACCACCGAGAACCAGGTCGATCGACGTCTGTACCTCTTCTCGATGTGTTCACTTACTTTTTACTACCTTTAGCTCGGTCTCCGCCCTTGGCTTCAGTCCCTCGGTCATGAATACATCGTGCGTTTCTTCTACAGACCACCCCACGGTATCCCAACCTCTTTGTAGGTCACAGATGATAAGGAGGGCCCCGACAACGAATTCCAGAAGCACATCCAGGATGCCGAAGTGTTGATTACCACCCCTTTCCACCCCGGTTACCTCACTGGTGACTTGATGGAGAAGGTGAGTTCGATAACATCCTATCAGTGCTCTCCGTCCTGAACTCTTTCAGGCACAGAATCTCAAGCTCTGTATTACCGCCGGTGTCGGCTCTGATCACATCGACCTGAACACCGCCGTCAAGAAGGACATCCAGGTTCTTGAGGCAAGTTCCTTCATCGTGATCGGAGGACTTGATCGTGACTAATGATCTCAAAGGTATCTGGATCCAACGTCACTTCCGTGGCTGAGCACGTCGTGATGTCCATCCTTCTTCTCGTCAGAAACTTCGTGCCTGCCCACGAGGTAATTTTGCTATACGAACACTTTTCGTTCTATCGTTGATTTATTCAAAACAAGATGATCGAACGTGGTGACTGGCAAGTCTCTGATATCGCTCGAAACGCCTTCGACCTCGAGAACAAGGTGATTGGTACCATCGGTGCTGGTCGTATTGGTTACCGTGTCCTACAACGCTTGAAGCCTTTCGATCCCAAGGAGCTCCTCTATTACGACTATGCTTCTCTCCCAGAGGGTAAGATACCATTCTCCCTTGTTGCAGAAAGCCTATTCACTCTCCTCAGCTGCTGCCCAGGCCATCGGCACCCGCCGTGTCGATAACCTCAAGGACTTTGTTTCTCAGTGTGACGTCGTCACTGTCAACTGCCCCCTTCACGAAGGTACTACGGGCCTTGTCAATGCCGAGCTTCTCAGCCACTTCAAGCCTGTATGTAGTACCCCATTCAACGCCGATGAATTCGTCTGACATGGGATCGCGACAGGGTGCATGGTTAGTCAACACTGCCCGTGGTGCCATTTGTGACAAGAATGCCGTCGCCACAGCGCTCAAGAGCGGCCAGCTCCGCGGTTCGTTCCCATTCACCTTTCCCTAATCCGTTTATCGATCGCTCATGCACGGTGTTGTCGTCATCATCTATGTAGGCTACGCGGGTGACGTATGGAACGTCCAACCCGCTCCCAAAGACCACGTGTGGCGTACGATGAAGAACCCACTCGGAGGCGGAAACGGCATGGTACCGCACTATTCTGGTACGACATTGGATGCGCAGGCGCGTTATGCGGCGGGCACGCGGAGCATTCTCGAGAACTACTTGCTTGGTAAGCCGCAAGAGCCGCAGAACGTGATCGTTGGTCTCGGTGCGTTCTTCTCCTCTCGGGGACTTTTGCCGCTTGACCGTTTTGCTGACGATCGTGGTTGTGCGCTTACAAATAGGCAAGTACGAGACGAAAGCATGTACGTTGACTGGTTTTTCTTTTTTTTTTCGTGTGTTGCTGACCTATATGTGCGTTTACATCAGATGGACAGCGGTGAGCGTGGAGGAAATGGGGACGCGCGTCGGATATACATATGAGTTCCAGGCGGGTGACTGTGCGTGTCAGCCATAATTTAAATCTGGCTTGAGAGCTACGGCTGGGATGGATACGGCCCTATATTCATGTTTGAGATTCCTTGCGACCAATTGTGGAAGCAGGAAGAAACCGTATTGTGCCACTCCGAGACCTTAAACTTTGTACCATACAGTCACCAACAGGTAGTTATAATGGTATTGAACGAAGCGTACCTCGACGAGACGCTCATTGCTTCCTTCCAAGAGCTGCTGCTCGCCGACTCTGCCTTGACCCACTTTCTCAGGATGGTGTTCGGACTAAGTGGGGAGAGCGACAACGCGAGCACGTAGTGCATTGTGACCTTCTCATGATCGTTGGAAGTGAGAGCTGCTATCACCGAGTCCGTTCGAGAGTCGATACACATCGCTGGATGATGCCTGAGGCAAACGTGCGAACGTTAAGGTTAAGTGGTGTAGTAAGCAAGGTCGTGACGTCCAAACTTACCCGTAATCCACTCCGTAGTTGACCGGATCGGTCGGTCCTCCTCTTCAAAACAGTACAACATCTCATGGAGGGTCTCTATGGCTTCTTTTGGCCAGTCCGCCGCACACAATGCTTCACACAGGCCGTGATTGGGTACTGGTGTAGAGATCACCAGAGTTCCAGCCGAATGTCTTGAAAGACGAGCGCTAAACACCATGACCTAAGCCTGAAGATCCCGACCAGTGAGATCATGGTCAGAGGACTCTCAAAAGTTCAGGTTGGGGAGCTGAGCATGCCTGAATTATTGTACCGCGCTAATGTCCACTATACCAACCAGGACATTTGCATGTGAAATCGCATCTTCATAGTCTTCCTCCACGGAGAAAAGGATAAACTAATTGGAAGAAAAGGTTGAGTTGACATAAATGCGCAGAACTGTGAGGCAGGTACCTTGCTATCGTGGAGAATATGCAACATTGGGATTGGAGTGCGCAGATGCGAGGTCGCACGGGCGGTTCCCATCTCCAACCAAAGCCATACGCTTTGCAATAAGAGCCATGACTGACGGTTGGATCTTGATAGACTTGGCACCAATTCGTGCGACAATGCGGAAGACGAAGAAGGGATGGAAAACTACCTTTTCGACATCGTCAGTTCCCTCTCTCCACCTTTCGAGCACACCACAACGTACAAGAGCGCGATAGGCGAGTGCGTGGTGGTCACGATTCGAAGTACGGATGATTTCTTGCGTAAATACAGATTCTGCATGCTTGAGCTTTCCCTGTATCCATGACTCGAATGCCATGTCGCTGATATGCATGAGGGGGATCTGACGAGCGAAAACAAAGCAATCAGCTGATGGCCACGACGGGGCTGCGTGATTGGCGGCTCATATTCCATTGTAATATTTCGGAGACAAGAGTGGGTGTGGGTGATGAAGTAGGAGTAGGGAAGAATGTCCCGGAGATTGTGAGGTGTGATTTTATCGTCGTCTTGTCCAAAGGCAAACCGAGTGTCGTCCGAGTCTGGCGGTATAGCGACTGACTTTAAGCGACCGGTGAGTCGAATGGGCGAACCGATTGTGGTGTGTCACGTAGGGTAGAGCACGGGTGTGGGGTACGGGCACGGGACGTGAGTAGCTCAACCCCGTACCGCGGTGTTACAGTGTTTGACGGGTTGTGCGTCGAGGGCCGAGTTGCGCCGAGTCACCGACGACTTTTGGTCTTCGTTTCAACTACTGTAAATGCATAATATTACTGTGACTCTATCATATGGCATTACCTGCTCAGCGAACTGACATGTAGCTGGTTATACTGTACATTGATGGGCGTCACACGCCCGTTGGATGCACTGGTGGAGTCCCTAGGACGCAGTACGAAGCACTGGTCGACGACGTGGGGATCGATTTGACTGGGAACTCGGGGCGCACTCGGCGTTCGGCTTTTCTGGAACACATTGAAGCCATGCAGTGACAACTTATCTGACTGGACTGTTCGGATGTAATTCCGTGAAGCGACCGAAGAGAGACCGTGACTCGCAAGACGATCGGTGGAGCTCTGGAGCGTCGAAAGGCGCATATTGAGAGGTGCGGCCCAATTAATATTGAGGCCTTGAGGCATGGTATGGCTCTGCTCCACAGCCTCCACTTGATCACATTAACCTCACGTTTCCTCGAGGCCGGGAAACAATATTCTGATTCTTTTGACATCTGACCCTCTCCTCACTCCAAACTTGCTCCAAACCAACGAAACACCCATCAGTATGCCGGTGGGTCTGGAAGCCCACTGCCAGCAAGCTCTTGACGAGGTTGTGACCGTCTCACAAAGGATCCGTCGCTCTGCATTAGCATGTGCAAATAACCAAAACGTCAGCGTTTCTGATAGACTTCGCCGTCAATTGGAAACAATCCGTATATCTGCCGACACCATTCTTGAAGCCTTCACCAAAGCTTCCTTCACGAGTGATGCCCTCGA
>JBBPQT010000405.1:0-16233 GCA_038092715.1 Boletus smithii | reverse complement strand
TTCAGAGGGAATGATTATCTTATTTCATGGTAATACTATATATAGTGTCCACGAGTGGATGATGCATTATAAAGTACCAGTAGTGTGCTGTGTCTGATTCAGAAGTTACGCATTGACGATACCTGACAGGCCTTTTTGGTGCATCAAACCGACAGCAGAATAGAGGGACTTGAGGCTTAGTCGCATTGTATCAGGGATGGGGTGTTGCAAATGGGGTGGTCACCCCATGATACTATTTGTCAATTTTCAGGCAAGGTAAATGAACGTTTAGTTGAACAACCAACGTGTCGCACACTGAGAAACTTTGTAATACTCCAGGTATAACTGGATCTATGTGCTATGTAGACTCCCCTCAGCTCAAACGGACTATCCGTTTCCTCCGCCGCAACTGTGCGGCATGCCCCTCCTCGTTGGAATGCACGTCAAAGCTGTAGGGCAGGGGGACCTCGCGCGTGACGCGGTATACATTCATATTACTAAGGTGCTTGTTCTCGAGTCGATCTGAAACCGTCGAACACCTAAGTGATCACGAAGGAAAGGGAAAATGACCGTACAAAAGTTCCACTGCACCCTCCGTAATATCTCCATCATGGCAGCGATGAACGTATATAATTCGATGTTTCCGTCGTCGAAGAATACATACATCAGCCAAACGAAACGAATGCATAGGTTGGATAGCTGCGAGGAGGAACTCGAATCAGATATGAGAGGGAGGGTGGCGCGATCGTACCATAGCTAAGTAGTATAACTAGGACATCATCAGTGGGATGAAGAGACAGGGACAAGAAAACGCACCGGTATATGTGATTTGTAGACAAGCTCCGGTCTAAGGAGCGGATATCGGGCATACGGCTTACACATCGACCAATCGACCAAATAGTCCTGAGACAGAAATGTGTCGTGGCGGTCGAAGCATACGGAAGCGCAGGAACTTACCCAAGCACACCCGTATACCGAATTGACAGTCGCTGCGAAGCAGAAGAGAAAGTAGCTTTTACCGGTATGGGGGCTCGCTGGGAGATGATTTTAGCTGCGCGTTGACCATCGTAGAGTCGGACATACTTTGGTGCCTCCAGTAGAAGTAAAAGAAGTATTGTATCATCCCCGCCCCGTACTTCCCAGCCTATATAAACCAGATGATGAACATGGAATGAATGGAGATCCTGATAGATGCCGTACGTTGATAAGTTGGGTGGGGAGCATCGAGTCCCAGTATCGCCTCAGGCTCTGCAAGAAACGTGCCAAGAAGGGTAACATGCCAAGAAGATAATACCATTCCCAATTCTGACCTACACCGCACCTCGTCCATGCTTCTTGTGCTTGAGGGTCGTAAGCTGATGATAGGAGAGTCTGAAATGCACTATTGGGCACGGATGTATCCGTTCGATACGGAGTTGTGACGTTGACGGGGAATGAAGGCGCGGTCGAATTGGGGGAGTCGACGAAGGAGCTGGTGTAGAAGCAGCCCACGAAGTAGAGGTTGGCAAACGAATACACGAGACTGCAAAACTGGTCACTGGTAATAACAGGGTGAGATGGTCTGGGTGAAGCAGACATCGGTGATCATACCCGAGCCAGAGATCCATAAACTGGGATATAATCAGATTTCGAAGGTGCCTTGTGAAGTTAACATTCGGTGACAAACCTCTACCGTCCATATCCCACTAGCCCCAAGCTTGGCTATCTTCTTGATTGTCCACCAACGAGCCTGACCAAACATAAAACTCTGTACATCCAGACATTCTTGGCGTCAGACCTGCACGAGCATCAGAAGGCAGCTGAAGGACTTACACGAATTGGATTTAACATAACCACGAGGGTGAGAACAAGCCAAACCAAGGGCCACAGCGTTGGGGGACCAATTTGAGCCAAGGAGAACCAAAACGCGTAGGCAAGGGTACAGAAGAGGAAAGAAGGAAGCTTTCGTCCCTAGTCAAAATTACGTCGCGTGTGGTCGCCATACGAAACATACTTCAAAGTATTCACGATAATCAAGCCTTGATCTTGGGTTCAGTTCTGTGCAAATTGTCAGAGAGCAAACGGAGTATGGTGATAATAACGCACTAAGGATAAAGACGTAGTTGATTCTGTTGCGCGCCCAGACGAAAATATTGATGCCAATTAGTAGAGCCAGCAGTACCGGTACGAGGAATATCGAGTAAATAAAAAGCAGGATATTCCATGATGGGAGTGATCCCCGTGTTTGTTGCTGAAAAGCTACAAACGAGTTCAAAATGATACCACAGAACAGTCTCGGATGTTCCTACATAGGTAGCAACCTCCAGCAGTTGCAGGAAATGCTAGCCCCAACCACAATCCGAAGCGGAGTGTGCTGAAATGGTGTGTCTTCGATACTGGTCCGACTCGAAGGTGGTTTATTGCTCTTTTTCTGTTTCCGCGTTCTGAATATGAGGTACACGTGTAATTAAACCACATGAATGATGAATCCCACAACGCTCGAACGTGAAGGGAACGTACCAAATCGTATCGCGAAAAGGTGCTCCATTTCCTTGAGCATAGTGCTAACCAGAGCACCAGAGGCAAAGGCGGAAGGCTCTACCTACAAGAATACAATACTTGAGCGTTGCAACATTATTGACTAGGGTGGCTGCGTACTTTCTCCTTCATGTACGCGTCCAGGACAGGAATCTTGGTAATCTTCCCATATTTCCTCAACGCTTTGCGAAAGCCAGTGAGGTTAAGAATCTTGGAACAAAACGTACATAACCAGCCCAAGAATAGCATGGATGGTTGATCGCGGATCGTTCAAATTTCCGTCAATATGCCCAACACGTGACCTGCGCTTGAAAAAAAGCTCACTCTATAATTGTTTAAGACCTCAAGGCCGCTATAATGGATGGCACATATCAGCATCATAACCATGACATTCCACAGAAAACCATATAGCTGCATTGCGCGAGACCCGGTTCCCCCCGACCTTTCACTGGCCAATTTCCGAGGGAATAACATTTGTTCCAACGCACCGGTAATGTTCAACAACAGCCTTTCGCAGTTTCCTCTTCGCATGTTCATATTCACAAGGATCGAGAGGATCCCCTGTCGCACCAGACGATAGGTCTGGAAGGTCATTGGAATGTTTTTGGTAAGCCATCCACTGCCTTCGGAGAGGATGCGGTACCACAGTGCTTTTCTGCGCCTTTTGCTAGTACTACTCCATTTTCTCTCCGGGATCCAGAATTATCGTCACTCAGACCCCTGTGTCGAGATGCTTGCGTTCCTATATCAACGAAACCGCGACGCCATGATATTTATGAGTCAAAGGCAGAGGAATTGCACAAAAAGATATTCACCACCACGCCCTAATTCAAAAACCGAAATGCCGTTCTTACTGGTTTGATGGGACTCTTCGGGTCTCGTGTTGCGGCCTGAGAACCACTGGATCATTGACGAAGGCGCAGATGAGACAGAGATATACGCTCTCTTGGCCCAACTCTGAGCCTTTGAGTGCGCGGATGATTCCTAACGGGTCGGGCTTAGTGGCATATCCATCCATCCATAATGAAGAGAGCACCGACATAGAACAGCTGGCGGTGTTTTCCAAGCTCGTTGAGTTGTTTTCTTAGTAGTTTGACACGTTTATGCATCTCTTCCTCCTTCTCTGCGTAAAATGTTTCTACTTTGTCTAGCTCAGCGTCAAGCATGTCGAAAAACTTGGCATGGATGGCAGGCAGGTCGGAAAGCATTACACGCAAGGGAGATAGTGTGGCGGATCCTGTTAAAATCAGTGTTAAATTATGGCTAGACTTTAACGGACAGAGAAAACAGATACTTGAATCCTGAAAAAAGGGGGAAACTGGAGGAAAATGATGACGTCTCGGGGAGGAGGACACTGGTATATTTTGTGAGTTTCCGAGTTCGGCTGTTGTTGTATTTGTGGCTTACTTTGCTGATTACTGGTTCTCCACCTCATAGCTGATATTGTAACTCCTCGATTCAAATACGCCTCTTTCATGATTGAAAATAAACGGACTTCATGTTCATGGACAGAATCGGTGTTCAAGAGCGTTCTCACCTCTGGAATGATCATATTTCTCGTCGTTGGGTGTGGAACGGTGGGTATAATCGACGTCTCCATTTCCAAAGGAACGCAACGCATCGACTTGCAGCGGAGCCTTGGCTCGTATAACTGCCAACTGTACTTTGAGCCCGCGATAGTCTCTGTTGAATGGAAAGTAATTATATGTTCCTCAGGTATGAAAGCCATGCCAGGGTATGGACATTCGAGAAAGAGCACAGTAAAATCATTACATGTAAGCCTTTTCCCACTCAGGGGCCTAAAGAAAGTAGTTTGGTACAATGAATATCCAAGAATGAGGCTCGGAGAAACTCACCTGGGCATCTTGGAGGTATCTGTGGCGAAGTGGAGGGCGACAAGCAGGCGTTTGGTGAGGAATGGCTGATGCGATGAAGAATACTTTCTCACCTTGCAAACTTCATAGTGCTGAGCCTATCCAAGCTAACTGTCCATTCGAATATAAGTGAGAGGCAATCGCATGCACGCAGTATAAGAGAGCGGAACAGACCGGGACATTGCATCTTAGCAACTGACGGATATCAGTTTCAACGGCCTAAGTTCGAAACGATACGGTCAAACGGACCGGCAGAATTCTTGCATACGCCTGGCGCGGATCTAGTTCAGGTCGAACCGGGACCATGGGGAATTATGAAATTCGGAACCTTCCAAGTAGCCTGAGAGTAAATTAACGAGCTAACTGGCTTGACGCCTGGATTCGCATCTGATGTGTAGTAACCATTCGGTGAATTTATGCTGCAATGTGTCTATCAGTACACATGGTCGTAATCGATCCATTCAGGCCGTTGAAGGAAAAGAACTTCAATAGTGAAGTTATTCGCTTCAGCAAAGCTTAGAATATGCGCTACTGGCACACGAGCAGAGTCATTTGTACTAGGCCCTGAGTTACTGCCACTGAGGAGCAAGACATGCTAAATGTATTGGAAACACATCATAGGATGCATACTCAGCGTAATTTGCATGGTTGGTCTTCTAAGCATGGACTTCAACACACGCATACCTTCAAGTTGCACTGTCAAAAGGTTCAACACCAGCAATTGTATGCTGTCGTTCACGTACGTGCGAATATACACGATGGTAGCTAAGTCGTTCTAGGGGACCTATGCAGTTAAAATGAATTATTTCGGTCGGTCGATACGATGAACCGGTTGTATACCCGGCCAACATTAATTGTCGTGGTGTTTGCGTCAGGGAACTGCAGGAAAGTATCGGATCTCGTGTACCGTTTAATTTAGTAAACCCACCCGAATGATCCTCAAGTCTGAGATTAGTATATGTACTCCATATCGGCTTCCGGGTGCACCCGTGGAGCCGGTTAGCAAGTGGGCACTTGAAAGTACATTGGCAATTGAAGTTCCTCGGACCAAGTAGCGCGCAGAAATACGTCTATATCAGTTTGAGAAATGTCCACACGGCGAACGACTGTCTCTGCTCAATGAGAGTCTGCTTTTGGAAGACTAATTCCTTCCGAGCAGTCCATCAGAGCGGAGACGCCATTAGGTTTTTGCAGCTGGTTTGCGACATAGGCTGGCTACAAGGCCTGAACACGCGACGTTATCATATATAGCAGACTGAGCGAAGACGTACGGGTGCAATCGGGCACTTGAAACGGTGACGAACGGCCTGAGATTGGTCATGCACATCATGATCCGGGTCATGAACCGGCAGGCGAGCCGAGAAGCTCCGAAGGGGTAGCCGGTCGGAACTCGGAAATTTGTCCCAAGGGTAGATTACTAATGTATTAGTCATGCACAACATCTTTTCGACCTGCGCATGGCGGTGCTCCCGGCCCGGCGAACAATTCCAGTCACGTGGTCGTCCTCGTTGTTGCGAGGCGAGCTGACCTCGTTCAGCACCACATCCTTCATCATGAGCTTTCAAGATATCGAGATTGGCCATTCTCGTCCAGCTCATCAAAGTAGCATCACCCCCCAGTCGCGAGAAGACTCCACCTTCCTGTCCTTACAGTCCTCGTTGTCCCTTCAGGTGTTCAAGATTAATAGCAATGTTCAGGGAATTTTGAAATTGGTGGACCAACTCGGCACTACGAAGGACTCTCCTTCCCTTCGTAAACAACTGTGCGTCAATTTTGAACTGTGCTACGTCAAACTATTCTCAATAATTACATGGTAGTCATGACCTCACGGAAACAACGAGAGCTATGGCTAAACGGGGATCGGAGGACTTGAAGAAGCTTTCCTCTATACCATCCACGGGTGTAAGTCGATGTGTGACGATTGATTTTTGCATCTAGACTCAGTTTGTCCCTCAGTCCCATCACAAGACCTCACTACAGAAGACCTCACACGATCTTCAATTATCCCTCGTGGCATTCCAGCGAGCACAGCAGCTTAGCGCAGAGCGACAGCGAACCGTAGTAGAAGGCGTCAGGCTCGCGGTAGAAGACGACCGCTCCCATCTTTCGTAAGAAATTTTGTTCAAGCGGTTTTGTCGTTCTAACTTTGGCAGTGAATCATCCCTCACACCGCAGCAGCAACAGGCACAATTACTTCAATCCCAGCTGTCCCCCCATGAACTTGCGTACCAAGAATCATTAATTCGGGAACGAGAAGTCGAGATTCAGGAGATTGAGACGGGCATTCACGAGTTGTCGGAAATATTCCGCGACCTTGGTACTCTAGTGAATCAACAGGGTGGCATGCTTGGTACGTTATACCCGCAGCACGTTTGTCTCGCCCTCCTAAACTGTGTTGAAATTTTAGACAACATCGAGTCGAATATCTATTCGATAGCCTCTGATACTCGGGGTGCTGCTGAAGAGCTTTCTACCGCATCAGAACATCAGCGAAAGGCTGGTCGCCGCGCTGCATGTCTGATGTTCATCATCGTGTTCGTAGTGGCCATTGTGCTCATAGCGGTGGGTCGCTGCGAATTCATGCATCTTACCGGGTTGCTGAATCTACCTGTTTGCTCCCAGATCTTGTTGCCATAGACGGTGGTATTGTATAGTTTGCACTTTGTGAGATATACGGATCCGTATGGTGAAGTCATCATCTTTCATATTCTTTCGGTGCATGGTAATGGACATAGTGCATTTATAGTTTGTCCTTATTTCTAAATCCCTATTACATCCGTTTCCATGGTACGGGCTATTATATCTCGGAATACTAAATCTCGGCCCAACTTGTCCTTGATGTGGCGGGGGCGTTGGCAATATTGGTACCTCATTTTGGCCAAACCCCACACTTACGCTCCGTGAAGTGTTGACTTGGCCATGCCGCAGCCATACACAGCTATTGCTCTAAGGCCATTTCCATTTGGTGTTGTGCGCCTTCGGTGGCATCGCATTTCCGTCATATTTGAGTCCAGCGCATACTCAGTCACTCAGTTTGCATCTTAATAGTATAGCAGGTCTCGGAAAGGCTGTGTTTCCACAGGTTGGACTCTTATGGAAACGTGACAAGGGACTCTGTAAGCAGACATTAATGCACCGGAATCTATTCTTGACATTGTCCACACAGTGGCATACCTGTTCTTACTTGCGAGTGGGAAACGAGTGTAACGCTACGGCGTGTATCCTATTGGTGAAGTAGAACAGGTATCTTACACCACTTGGCTTCATTGTGAATCTTGTCGCTGAGGTGTGCCCATCCACAGTGCTGGACATAACTGAGAAATCAGTTCAGCTTTCACACTTCCCGGCTGGGACACAGAAGTAAGTCTGTGACTCTTTCACAACAACACATCTACTTACCGGTGATCGTCGTAGACGTCCGGCCTTCGGCTGTCTCTTTTGAATTGCAACTCACCACTTGCATAGCGGCGTTAACATTTCGTGCAATGTGAAGGGGCCATGACTGTTATATACACACAAACAGCCGGGCTTATGATATTTCTCCGGTGAGGTTGTTACTGAAGTGTGCTATGCTACATTTTTAAGCCAGGTTGTTAAAGACTTTTACGATGGAAAAAAGGTAGTAATTTGGAGTATCATTCTATCATTCCTCATATGGCTTGGAAGTAAATGCTTGGCTACTCGCCGACGGGCAAGGTCGGCCGTTTTTTGCTATTTCCCTCTGATATGATCATAGCGGTCTAGCACGTATCAGGGGTGCATTGTGCGTGGCTGTATCACTAAAGCGCCGCAGCTAATTACTTTCTCAACGGCTTGTCACCAGCATGCTCAATGATCTTTAATACTTCCTTGTATGTGTTCTCGATGGTCCCTTAGACATGCGTTTTAGCTGATTCCGGACTAGAAGTAACGTTGCCTCAACTTCTGCATGGCTACCTCTCCTCTACGACACGTGCGTTTTTGCATTGACAGTCTACAAGACAAAGCGCAGGACGGGTCATATCATCCGGACAATGCTGTCTAACGGGATATTGTACTATTGGTGAAGACCGTTCCATTGTCTTGGTACACTTGCCTGAGTGGCTGACGCGGTGGTTGCTGTTAGTGTGATCTGTATAGTAAATGTTGTTCTAACAGTCATGATTGTGCAAGCAGGGCAAGGTGTGAAGAAAATTACGGCGCAATAGGTCTAAGCCTTTCTGAAGATTGGCGGGAGCTCGAGTGTTCGTTTCCCTTCCTCTCTAGGCCTGAATTACTGTGAGTGCACAACAGCTTATCTGACTACATTCGAGGTTGTGACTAGTACTTGCCTGTCGTATTCAGGCTCACGGTGTATGATCTCGTACAGTTGTGCAGTAGCTTGACTTCCAACTTGGCTTGAGGTGGCTATGGTGTCGCGTACTACTCTCGATTTGAGGAAGCAGGCATTAGGAGACACCATATGCCTGATTTCTGACTATTGGACGCCTTCAAGACCACCCCGAAGTATGCGCGTAGGATGAGGCAGACCGGCCCGGACGCTGTGGAATCTGGAACCATCCAGGGACAAACGCCTTTATGCCTTGGCGAAACAGGATCACTCGCCTCATAATACCCTAATAAGCACGTACAGCTCAGTACGATTTATTCCACCATCGTGACGCCAGAGGCAACTGCTAGTCTACTGAGCGAAGAGGCACAGCGACGTGTACTATTACTAGAGCTGGCTACTTAAATCGACCTTGGTGTGATCATGATGCTAGCGCGCCGCGATCACGTGGATTGGTAGTGTTCCAAATGGGTCCGAGTGTGGTGCATTGACTTGGGCTCGTCAGCGCAGGACGCGACCTTGCAGCCGACCTTCCACTTCTTTCCTTTTCTCTCCATCTCATTGTCAGTCCCAGCCTTAAAGTCACCCAGGCCCTCCCACTTTCGTCTCGTGTCACATCCATCCGAGCCTGGTCATGGCAACCTCCCCATCACACATTATCAACCCCGGAAAGAACTCGGGCACTTCAAAGTTACTCAATGACTATGTCTGTCCCCAATCGTTTTTAACGCAGAACGCGTCGCTAAAGTCTGACCTCCCAGCAACTCGGGGATTCCCTGGGCAAAGGCGCGTTCGGCCAGGTATATCGTGAGTTCTCTTCCGCACGCGGCGAACCTAGATAGATTGTTTGGGAACGTAGGTGCACTTAATTGGGCGACTGGTGAAACCGTCGCCGTCAAGGAGATCCAACTGAGTAACATACCCAAAGGCGAACTCGGGCAGATCATGGTACTTCTTCGAGTTGTGGCTTCTGCCCTTTTTCTCATCCTTTCCTATAGTCAGAGATCGACTTGCTCAAGAATCTCAATGTATGGTACCTTGTCGCTCGCGTGCCATCACATAGCTAATTAACTCCAGCATCCCAATATCGTCAAATACAAAGGATTTGTCAAGACACGGGAGTACTTG
Organism: Boletus smithii; assembly: GCA_038092715.1. NCBI lineage: Eukaryota > Fungi > Basidiomycota > Agaricomycetes > Boletales > Boletaceae > Boletus > Boletus smithii. The sequence continues at coordinate 6,426 of JBBPQT010000405.1, read as the reverse complement.
TACATCATCCTTGAGTACGTATGCTACACATCTATCCGCTCTTGATTGTTTGATCCCTTGGTAGATTCTGCGAAAATGGATCCTTGCACAACATATGCAAACGTTTTGGAAAGTTCCCCGAGAATCTCGTTGCTGTTTACATTCGTCAGGTACTCGAAGGCCTTGTATACCTGCATGACCAAGGTGTTATACATCGGGACATCAAGGGCGCGAATATATTAACGAATAAGGACGGATGCGTTAAGCTTGCAGATTTCGGCGTTGCCAGTTCCACCACGACTGGCGCAGTTAGCGACGATGCTGTCGTTGGCAGCCCGTACTGGAGTAGGTGATGCCTTTGTCTCACTCACACGTGTTGACATTATGTTGTTGTTAGTGGCACCAGAGGTCATCGAACAATCCGGTGCAACTACGGCCTCCGATATTTGGTATGTTGGAGTGCTTACGTGTATTTCGTTCTCTCATGCTCTTACCTCAGGAGCGTTGGTTGTGTGGTCATCGAGCTTCTAGAAGGCAAACCACCATACCATTTCCTCGATCCCATGCCAGCACTCTTCAGGATTGTACAAGACGATTGTCCTCCGATACCAGAGGGTGCCTCTCCAATTGTGAAGGACTTTCTTCTTCACTGTTTCCAGAAGGACAGCAATCTACGGATATCAGCGAAGAAACTCCTGAGACATCCATGGATGGTAGCTGCGAAGAAGCAAATGGATTTATCTGCCGGAAAGGATGGACATCCGGGAAGTAACAATTCCCAAACATCATCTGGTGCACAAAAGCGTCCTTCGAGTAATTATAACTACGATGAAGCTGTTCTTAAGGTGCAAGAATGGAACGAGGCTTTGAAATGTAATTTTCTTTCACCTACCATGCGACCGAAATAGTCTGATTATATCTAGCCCCAACACGTCCGTCAAAGCACGGTGGTCGTGCCGGTGGTGGTGATGGCCCTCCTCCATCCCCTACACGTGCACTACACAATAAAGCTAGCGTTAACTTGTTCCAACACTCTGTCCTTGGGCTGCAACAATCAATATCAGCACCGATAGCTCTCAAAGCACCGTCGCCTGCTCCGGGTAAACCATCGGCGCCTGTTGGTTTCGTGGAGAAAATTCGGGAACCATTGGCATTCGTCCTTCAGCAACCTGAAGAGCAAACCGATAATTGGGATGACGATTTTGAGGATGGCCCTTCATTCTCAAAGTTGCAAGGTATGTGGTTCATGTTCCTTCTCCCCTTGATTCGTTACTAAACTATCCAAACGTAGCGTTGGAGAAATCGGCCACGGAGGACGATAAACCAGAGGTCGACGATAACGCTCAGACAATACGGCCAAATCGTAGTCCAGCTGGTCCAAGTACCATTCCACTTGCGAGAGCCCCTGCGGCGGATATCATCCCGATTGTGGAGGACTATTCAGACCTTGCATCGGAGGAAGACGACATCATCTTGCAAGAAAAAGTTGCGGATTTCAGGGTTAGTTCCAGCGCATTTGCTGGCCACTCCCGGAGTGATATCTTATCAATTGTAGATGAAGAACTCTGTGCGTCGTGGTCTATTCCATCCAGATGACATCAAAACCCTCGGCATTACACCCATCTCTCCCAGTCCAATGTCAGCTCCACTTCCTAGCCTTTCACGCAAGTCCTCGCGTCCTTCATTGAGTCCTGCGGGCCCGAATGGTCCGCCACCTGGTTCACTTCGATCGCATTCGCGATCTTCATCTTTTGTTGGCTCTGGTTCGAGTGCCTCCGGATCCTTTGGACGATCAGAAGCCAAGCGAGTCGCAAGCTCCCATGAATTCGACAAATATGCGGAAGAGGACGACGAGGACTATGATGACGTGTTTGGCAAAGTCAACGGCGCCAGTGAGCTGGTTTTGACTCCGGTGATATTTGAGTATTCTCAGACTAACGGTTGAATCAGCCCTCGGACAGCCTATGCAAACCCTGCAGCTCAATACGCGATACTCGAACAAATCCTGGGTATGTTCACTGAAATTTTGCTTCATTTGCCAAGGTTGTTAACCATGAGTTAGCTGGGAGATGAGGATGATGAAGATGATCCTTTTGCGGAGGTATGACATGTCGCTGGGTTGTGACTTCCTTGATCTCACATCCAGTCCAGATTGACGAAGGCTTCGCAGAGGACGATCTTGAAACTAATTTACAACGAGACAAACATGCTCGCCTGTGCAGTATGGTGAATCAATTGATTGACGAGCTCACGCCCTCGGCACCTGACTTCCAGCTTCGGGATGCTTGCGATCAGCTGGTGAGTACTGGATCTATGCAAACAGCACACTCCTGTTGATCGACCAACTCACAGATTACCATTATGACGGAGAACCCAGAAATGTTGTTCCAATTAGTCTCTTCTCACGGTATGCTAGCAATTTTGGAGGTATTGGAAGGGAAATGTTCCCGGGATGTCTTGATGAAGCTGCTTCATATAATTAATTTGGTACGACACTCATGCCAGGAAACCATCCCAACTGACCTGCGCTTTGGTAGCTCGTAACAAGCGATCTTGGGGTGTTGGAGAGTTTTTGTCTCATCGGGGGAATTCCTGTGATGATGGGTAATTTCTATCATTGGTCTTTCGATATCTCCAGCTTACGATAGACAGGTTTCACTTCCAAGAAGTATCCCTCCGAGTGTAGGACTGAGGCGTCGAATTTCATCCGATTACTCTGCCATACGTCAGCATTGACCCTTCAGATGTTCATTTCGTAAGTACCTCTGATCTTTGATGACCATTTATCTCACCGTATACAGATGTCGTGGACTCAAAGTTCTTGTTGAGCTCCTTGACGAAGACTACACGGAACAAAGCGAGCTTGTCGTGGACGCTCTCAATGGCATCGGAAGTGTCTTTGAGCTACAAAGCCCAACGACCAAAAACGATTTTTGCCGCATGTTTATCAGGGAAGGGCTCCTGGATCCCCTATCCTCAGCATTGTTAAACGTGATGGGTAACTATAGCGAAACCGCTATCGAGATGAAGCACAAGATCATACAGATCTTGTTGGTGTTTTCGCAGGTGACACAGAGTGATATACATGTACGAAATGCAATGGGAACAAGGAAGATCATCCGTCGTAAGCTCCGAAAGTCATGATCCCGTTGAGAAGCTGAGATGTGATATGTAGGGTTGATGCGCGCTTGCGAGTTACTCGAGGGAGACTGTCTAATTCAAATGCTCAAGGCAGTGAAGCACCTTTCGATGAACGCAAATCTGCTTGAAGTACTGCAGAACGCCAACGCCATCGAGATTCTCATCAGACTTTTGGATGAAGACCGAGCTAGTCCACATGGCACAGTAGGTCCTTCTTCTGACGTGAGGGTTCCCTGCTTATGCTGTACCCCCAGGAAGTATCCAACCACATTTTCCAAACGTGCTACAACCTCTGTAGGTTGAACAAATCACGGCAAGAAGAAGCTGCTCAAGCAGACATCATTCCGTGCCTCAAGCGCGTCATTGAGACGAGCTCGCCTTTGAAACAATTTGCCCTTCCTATTCTCTGTGATCTTGCAAGCGCAGGCAAGAGTTGTCGGAACTTGCTTTGGCAACACAATGGTCTGAGTCTGTACCTGAAGCTCTTGGAAGATCCTTACTTCCAAGTGAGCGCATTGGAGGCCATCCTGTCGTGGTCAGTTTGTTTCATGTATCACATGGACAACTATTGATCGCTGTCACAGGCTGCAAGATGAAACTGCCAAGATTGAGGATCAACTCGTCAAATCGGAATCACTTGACGTACTGCTCAAGTGTTTCGTCTCTGCCAAGGCCAACTCGTTTGAGAACCTGCTCGACCCGCTTCTCAAGATCTGCCGCATCTCCAATCCACTCACCATTGGCCTCGCCAAAGCGTCCTTTTTTAAACGCATCATCGACAGACTATCGCACAGTCGCGCTGTTGTCCGACTCAATCTATTGCGTATCCTGAGGACCGTGTGCGACGTACATCCGAACCGCGCGATTTTGGTGGAGAGATATGGGTTGCACGACATCGTGAGCAAGCTGAGCAAGGAAGATGGTGCTGTCCTCGTGCGGGAGCTGGCGAGGGAAATACTGCCTGCCCTTGCGCCTGCGCTGAAGCCAGCCCTCAGCAAGTCTGGGTTGAAAGGGTCGGATACGCCCAAGAACAGCTCGATCATTGCACCCAAGAGGGCGCGGAGAACTGCCTCTGAAACGTCGGCGTTGCTTGGCTCGTCAGGCATGCCGCTGGGAGCGGGCATCGGGGCCACGACACGGTTGGGGATCGAGCGTTCACACTCGTCATCCCGGCATCGACTCGGTGACATAGCATGGCAAGCCGGAGTGGGGAATGCTCGTCGGTGAAAGAACTGAAGAAGATAAATGTATATTTAATCATGCATTTCACTCGTTATCGTCGTTCGCTTTGTCTATCTAGCGCAGCACTCTGATTTGCAGATACAGTAGAGGTCTCAGTAATGATTAATGCCACGTAGCGAAAGAAGGAAGCGACGGGAGACATGTGTCTACTTGCGGGAGAAGGGAATTTGGAAACCCGAGACAAGAGCTCTGGCCTTGTTCTGGGCACCTTGGCCTTGAGCATTGGTGATGAAATGTATGTGCATCCCATGTGTTTTTGGGTAAGCCTCGAGGTTGACCTCGATCTGGGGGAACAAGCCGAGTGCCTGTGGGGGAAGACCGAAAGAGACGACGCCGGCGACGCCGCTGGGTGTCTGCATGTTGGAGGAGGAAGGGGGCAAGACGATGCCGGGGAACTCGCGCAAGCGAGGCAAGACGAACTCTGAGAGGGTGGCGATGAAGTTGTACATTTGTGGGCCCTTGAGGACGACCTTTACGCCGAGGGGGATACCTGGGCGGACCCAGCCACTGACGGATTTCTTTCCGGTGACGATCTGCACGCCGGCCGAGGAGTGACGGCCCGCCCCCTGGTTGGTCTCGCCGGAGATGGCTCTAAAGGACGCGATTGGGTCGAGAAGGACGTTGCGGTTGGAGATGGCATCCTTTAGCATGGTGTGGAGGACGATTCTGTCGAGTTTTACGAGGTTTTGTGGGGAGGAGGGGGGTGCGGGCTTCTTTCCGAGACGGTCGCCGCCGACGGGGGAGTTGAGACGGTTTTTGGAGTAGGGGTCGTTGGGGTCGAATCTGAGACGGACGTCGCGGGGAGGTGGACGGGGCGCGGACTCGTGGAAGTAGGACAGGTACATGAGGTCGTCCTGGAGGGTCGCGCTGTAGTGGTCGCGGAGACGACATGGGGCGGTGTCGTGGAGGGTGATGGGGAGGTGGGGGATGGGGAGACCGCGGTCGGTGGTGAAAAGCGGCCGACGTGGTCTGGGTGGTTTGCGGAACATGTCAGGTAGCAAAAGAAAGACGAAAATAATAATAATAAACAACGTGGATTGGCTGACCGACACTCGACTTTTCTTCTTCTTCATGGCGTTGACTGCGATGGCGCTGCCAACATGGGACGAGACCATCGTACCAACCCTCCGCATGAGTACGCTCACTGACATCTTTTAATTCACTCCCTCATCCTCCCCCTCCCAGGACTCGAAACCGAAAGTCGAATCCTCGCCAAACGCATGTCCATCGCCTCCGTATCTTCAATAGAGAGGTCTTCCTCTCCTCGCGCCCCATCTCCCCGTCATCTCCCAGAGCCGAGAAAGTCCAGCGCGATACCCCGCCCTAGTCTCCAGTACTCCGTCCCTCGCTCAGAGCCCTCTTCTCGCGTCAACGGCGCGTCATCCTCCCCCTCCTTCCCCCCAAAACGCACCCGCACTTACTCCCAGCCCCCGTCCCCGAACGCCTTTGCCAACAACCCCCTTCCCACCCCAGAATCCTCTCGCCCGACTTCTCCCCGCACCTCAGACGTAAAACCAACTCGCATACCGATTGCAGCTCGCGCAAGAACAACAAGCACTTCGAGTCATGCCCACAGCATCGCTCAGAGAGCCGACAGCCGCAATGGTACCAATCACCGTCCGTATCAGCCCCCCACTCCCGACACATCTCAAGATCAGCGCGTCGTCAAGCCAAGCGATCCTCCGCAACCGACAACACCCCCGATCGCTTCTATACGGCACCAACCTTCTAGCATCATGAACGAACCCCCTCCCTTTCCGACATCTTCAATACGTTCCAGAATTCAAGATCCCCTACATCTCGACCCTCGACCTTCCAACGACTCCGAAGAACGCCCCTTCGAGCATTGGTATAGAGGCGATGTACACAGAAACGGTGGTGTCGGCGAGCGCCGGGTGGCCAAGCATGTGGAGATGTTGCAGATTGCCAACTACGGACATAACCTTCGAAATGCCGTCCGTAGGCAGTCCCGGGACCCCTCTGGCCGCATGGACTCCACTCGTCAGCGCAGGAGGGCAGACAGCGTCGATGCCAGTACCCACGAAAGTCTCCATCTCGACGATG
>JBBPQT010000404.1:0-16245 GCA_038092715.1 Boletus smithii | reverse complement strand
AGGACGTCGTGAGCACCGACTGACTTGGTGGTTAACACATGTTTCTAGGCGGCGGAGGTGTCTTGAACTCACTTTCTGGGATTGGTCGTGGCTCAAATTCAGTATGCTGGATCTTCTTGAGGACGAAAGATGTATTGTCCGAGAACGACATGTTGGACGATTAGCGGGATAACTTGAGGAAGCACTGGCAGGGCAGAGATGGAGGGACTTTATATGAGTTGGCTACATATATGTGTAACGGACTGGGCGGTCCGTGTACCCGCTCAGATCGTATGATCAAAACGAGTGTCTTCTGATCTCCAAATATTGGGTCTGGTCAAGTTGGGGGCTCAGATGAGCTAGACACGCTAATACCTGCCCAGGCCTGGCTAGTATGACTTTTTCCGTTTCCTGTGTGCCTTCTGGAACGCTGGACTAGGGCCTGGGTGAAGAGTTCTCCACTGGGAGGTACTTACTCTGAGCTCATGATTGGACTTACCGTAGCCATAGCCTACCGGTTTGGATGGGTACGGAGAGTGATCAAGTTGTCATATCCCGGGAAGATGCTCCCCGCCGCTGGCCGCCAGTCTCAGAGCTAGGCCTGGCTTTGGTGTACCCAAGTACTTTCTACCGTATAGTAGTACTGCAACTTAGCGCGTGTCATTGTCATGCAATTATAGTTATCAAGCGCTTGAGGGGAGAGTTCGAACGCGAAGATATTTTCTCGGAATAAATCTGAGTTTAAAATCTTTTAGGATGATCAGACTAATTGGTCTAATGGTCATGACTCTAGTCTGGTGACCAGCTCTCAAGATCTCATGACTCATGAGCAGGGCGCCGAGACGAGAAGCCAGCAGGTGCGATTCGCCAACGCTTCGAGCACACCAACATTGTTACAAAATACTAAAAATACATGAGGAGTGGGTCGCTAGGAACGCAGAGGGTAGCGAAGAATTACCTAAACAATGAGGAGGGAGTGGCAACAAAAGGAAGTGGTGGCAAAGGCGTAGTCTTGTATAAATATTATAAGCGTCGGAATGCTGGCAAAGACTGGATTTATATCAGCACCGTGTATAAACCTTTGGATACTAATCATTATTATGTGGCATACCTGGGCAATATTGAGAGGACGTGATGATGGCGCCATGATTCACAGCAACGCCCCAGATCATTCCGCAGGTCAATCAATTTGAAATTCTGTCAAAACTGACTCATCGGCCCTTGCAAAATTTATGCAAGTTTATTCGTCTTTTTTTTTTTCAGGAAGTCATCCAATGGTGCTTATGCTATTCTCAGGACGATCGTCACGATCCTGTACTTCGGGTTCATACGTGGAAGCTCCACCACGGTGTTGCACAAGTGCACGGGAGGACATGAGAAATGAATGGTCCCAGCGACTCCCTTTGGGACAGCCGAGATCCAGTGAGAAACGGCTGGGATGCAGCGTCGCTGCACGGTTTCATCAAACGTGAAACACTTGCAATAATGACGATGGCGTGCGCGTCTGGTGTGATTGTGCAGTAATTGGCTCATCAAGAATCCCCTGCTTAATAGAGGGCGAGGAGACTCATGCGAAGTTGCGGCGGAAAATGACGAGGCTATTCACGTTCACATGAACCTGGGGAAAGTTGGTAAGTATGGGTAGTGCCGATTAGATATGATAGATAACCGTCGACTCAGGGCAGGCGCCTCGAATATCTCAAAATCACGCCTGCGTAACATCTCCCCCCCTTCACTCTTTCTTTTCCTCTATCATTCCCTCATCCAAGATGGTGTCGTCCAGCGTCCTTGGCTTCCCTCGCATTGGTGATGCACTCCTCTAACTCTTAGATCTGAATTTCCACTGACATAACCTCACCCAGGTGCAAACCGTGAAGTTAAAAAGGCCGTCGAGGCCTATTGGGCGGGCAAAATCTCCGCAGCTGATCTCCAAAAAGCTGCTGCTGATGTTCGAAAGACCAGCTGGATCAGCCTTAAGGATCGCAAGGTCGACTTAATCCCCAGGTTGGTTGCTCGTCTCCTTAGTTGGTGTCCATGCTCATTTTTTGATCAGTGGAGACTTCACGCTCTACGATCATGTCTTGGATCATTCCACGGCTTTCAACGTCATCCCTAAGCGCTATGTCGGTCTTGCTCTGTCCGATCTCGATGTATTCTTCGCGCTGGGTCGTGGACGTCAAGCCAATGGTGTTGATGTTCCCGCCTGTGAAATGAAGAAATGGTTAGTAACTCAATCCACACTACTTTTGATCATATCGCTCATTCAGTACTGCCTCGTAGGTTCGACTCTAACTATCACTATGTCGTCCCAGAGCTCTCCGAGCAGACCGACTTCAAGTTGTTGTATAACAAAGCCCTTCAGGAGTATAACGAAGCCAAAGAACTGGGAATCACTACCCGTCCAGTGGTTTTAGGTCCAATCTCTTACCTCGTCCTCGGAAAGGCTGCCAAGGAAGCGTCTGCTAACTTCGAACCTATCTCCTTACTCCCAAAGATCTTGCCCGTCTACAAACAATTGTTATCAGAGCTCAAGGCTGCTGGTGTCGATTCAGTCCAGGTTGACGAGCCAATTCTTGTTCTTGACAAGGCTTCGGATCTTGACAAGCAGTACACCACCGCATACGCTGAACTTGCCCCGGTCGCTCCTAAAATCATTTTGACGACATACTTTGCTCGCCTGGATTCCAATCTCAAGTTTATCGCCAAGCTTCCCATCGCTGGTCTCCACATCGACCTGACCCGAGCACCCGGACAGCTCGATGATGTTCTAGCAGCGATTAAATCTACCCAAATTGTTCTCTCTCTTGGTGTCGTTTCCGGGAGAAACATATGGAAGTCCGACTTTACCGCTGCAATCCAACAAGGCCAGAAGGCCATCGATACTCTCAGAGAAGATCGCGTCATCATTGCGACATCGTCTTCTCTTCTGCACACTCCTGTAACCTTGGCCAATGAGAAGCAGTTGACCGCGCAGCAGAAGGACTGGTTCTCCTTTGCACTGGAAAAGGCTGCGGAAGTCGCGACCATCGCTGCCGTCCTATCTGGTTCCCAGGATCCACAGGTGGCAGCTGCTTTGGAGGCGAACAGAATTTCCATTGCTAGGCGTCGCGAATTCGAGCATACATCCGATGACGCTGTCCGCAAGCGTGTTGCTTCCATCACACCTGATCAGTACCACCGCACAAGTCCATTCGCCACTCGCAAGGAGATCCAGGCCAAAAAGCTTCAACTGCCCAAGTTCCCCACAACCACCATAGGTTCCTTCCCAGTGAGTGTTTTATTATTCGCGATTGGAGTGACGTCTTTCTGACGACTTTCCCAAAGCAAACCAAGGAGATCCGTAATGCTCGTGCCAAGCTCGGCAAGGGCGAGATCTCGAATGCTGAATATGACGAGTTCATCAAAAAGGAGATAGAACACGTCGTCCGCTTCCAGGAGAAGGTTGGGCTTGACCTTCTCGTTCATGGAGAAGCAGAGAGAAACGACATGGTTCAATACTTCGGTGAGCAATTAAGCGGTTTTGTCTTTACCCAGAACGGATGGGTCCAGTCTTACGGCTCTCGGTAAGTGGTCCGACTTGCATTGTCAGCTTGACCTGATGGCTCCTTGCAGCTACGTCCGACCCCCGATCATCGTCTCCGATGTTAGCCGTCCCAAGTCTATGACCGTGAAATGGAGCAGCTACGCACAGAGCGTCACCAAGAAACCCATGAAGGGCATGCTTTCCGGTCCTGTCACCATCTTGAACTGGTCGTTCCCTCGCGAAGACGTGCCACGCAAACTGCAATCTCAGCAATTGGCATTGTCACTTCGTGACGAAGTCCTTGATCTTGAGGCTGCTGGCATCGCTGCTATTCAAGTTGATGAGCCAGCCATCCGCGAGGGCGTAAGTTGATTCGCAAGGTGGATGCGCGAACTGTCTGACATCCATGCTAGTTGCCTCTTCGTCGCTCTGACTGGGACGAGTACCTGGAATGGGCTGTTGACACCTTCAAGCTCGCTACAGCGGGTGTCCGTGATGATACTCAGACTCACTCCCACTTCTGCTACTCCGACTTTGGCGATATCTTCCCGTCTATTCAACGTCTCGATGCCGATGTCATTTCCATCGAGTTCTCGAAGAGTGATATGAAATTATTGCAAACCTTCAAGCAGTACGGTTACTCCAACGAGATCGGCCCCGGTGTCTATGACATCCACTCTCCACGTGTTCCCAGCGAGCAAGAGATCAGAGACCGTCTCAAGGCTACTCTTACCATTATTCCTGATCATTTGGTGTTTGTCAACCCCGATTGTGGTCTGAAGACACGTGGTTGGCCGGAGACCGAAGGTATGCTCTTCCCTTCATTTACGCCTCGAAATAGACTGAATTATTCTTCGCAGCTTCCTTGGCTAACCTAGTCGCTGCTGCTCGCTGGGCCCGCGAGAACGCTTGATTTTCCATCATTGCGCTTCAACAGCGCCCATGAAGTGGCTAATTTATCGGGCCTTCTCACGTTAGAGGGGCTTTGCACTTGACCTTGGGTAGTTGTGTTGCGATCATATTATGTCCGGCCCGGTGGGAACATCGAGAGGACAGTGCAGATGGATGTTGCTTTGTGGGCCCGTCGGGTGTCTCCTTGGGAGGCAGGAACTTGATGCGGTTTTGAGTGTAGTAGTCGGATTTCAACAATCCTTAATTGTAGTGTATCTGAATATCAATGCAAGTGTCGCAGATTGATGTGTGTGTGGGTTTGCACTGGAAGGAACATTATCAATCGAATGTTGTTAATTACTCAGTTCCATTATGAGGGTCGTAAATATCTAAATGTCCAGAGGATGATGATGGGCCATGAAGAATACTGTCCCCAAGTTACGTAAATAAACAGTCTCCCTAATTAAAACCAGACTCTCAACGGGCAGAAGACGGTCGTTCTGCTCTATTGAGATGCAAAGAGATGTGAAACGATTGAAGTTTGTGCAGCGTGTTTCCAGTAGTTGTGCGAGATAAATGCAGAACGAGTCCAATGAGCAGATATGAGTGTGCTAGTGTTAATAAGTTAATCAGTGATCGTGATTCAATTCATCATGCACAGTCGAGCCTCGTTGGGAATCCCCCGACAAGCGATGCTCTCCCTGCTAGGGAGCTAAGTCGAGGCAAAGTGAGGCAGAGAAAAAAAGAGCTCACACTGGGGAGCGATATACTACGTGCCTCGTTCTTTCCACGGACGAACACACTGAGCAATCTTGGTCGACGTTGTTGACGCTTTCTACCAAGATCTTCCTGTTCAGATGGGTCTAGTTCTGCAGTCTCTGGTTCATCCACGAGTGTAACCCCAGTCAAGCTATTGCTGAGAACGAGGGTAGTGCCAGGTGCACCCCCGCTTGAAGACGATCTTCGCGGTGCGTGGTCCCGTATCGTGGCGTCGGCAACGTTCTTTTTCCCTCGAAGAGTAAATTTCTTGGACGAGGGCCGGGAGTCGTTCTGCGAAGTGTTTTTGGATGGAATTAGCTTGGTCTTCGAAAAGAGTTCACGAGCGACTGGAAGGACTGGGACGAGTGGTTGGTGGAAGGCCATACGGACCCAGCCTCTCCAGGTAAGATCGCTAGGTAGGAATTGATCGACCAGCTCCTCGAACTATGACAGATGGATAAGCAGTCATGGAGGATGGAGAACGAGACATACACTCCAAGTCTGGTTGCGGAACTCCAATGTGTGGGTACGAATCCGTGCGTCACGGCACTCGAAGGACTCCGCCTTCATTATGCTGAGCAGGAGTTCGATGCTGGGTTGAGAGTTGAGCCAAATCAAATCAGATCAAACCGTTATGTCACTGACCTCGAGATTTTCACTAGAATGAAGGTTTTCTGAGAAGAACGTGTTTTCATTTCCACAGCGTCATCTTTTCCAGGTTGGTCTTCTCGGTTTACCCTCCTGATACTCCGGGAATCGTCATTGACGTTCAAGTCTGGTGTCGCAGCTCGGCCAAAGGAAGTTTCGACCGGTGTCCTCGCGGATTCAGCAACGGCGCTACGTAAGTCGGTGAATGATCGAGAGGCTCCCAGTTTTCTCAGTCCTGGCGCAAGCCTGTTTGAGTCCAAGGATCCACGCGGTTTTTGCAACAACAGAGCCGACTCCAGGGAAGATCTGGGGGGAGGCTGTTCCGAAGGACGATGCGATTCAGGTAAGTCACGGATCGTGCACTGCATGTCTGGCTGATTCCTTCCCCGCCGAGCGGGCCAGACATATTCCATGATACGCTGGCCAATGCGAGCATCGAGCTGCAGACGGATGGGATGAAAGTCGAGTTGGAACTTCTCATAAATTGCAATCCCGCCGACAGGCGCAAGCACCGTCCAATCAGCGTCGAGAAAAAGATCTCTCTACTCATACAATGAGAGCCATTCAAAATGCTCGAGAAGGGAACATACCTTGTAAAGTGGGTGATTAGAAGGTTCCTCGTATTTTGAGACGATTTCTGTCCAAACTGCATTTGGAGACCCATCGAAAGCCTGCAGGTCACCAACCGTCAAACGGTTGACAGTGGAACTATCTTGTTTGCTCAGCCACGAGAAGTCTATATTTCGCACAGCAAGTTTCGCGAGCAGGTCTCGATTATCGTCCAGCATCCTCCAAGAGATTTCAGACGAAGAGGCCTGTAGAAGAAGAGCGGATTTATGGTCTGAACGACCATCGGTCCTGCTCTGAGCTGATCGGATCGCCTCAAAAATCAGGTTAAGCTCTTCCACTAATAGAAAGATGTGAGCTTTGAGCTTGAGAATCTGCAACTTTGTCTGAGGACGGTTATCCCGCATTTGGCGACTGACATCGTCATGTATTTCGAGCACACTCCTGAGGCGACTCTGAAAATCGGAGACGACGTTGGCAGCAGACCTTAGATCCGTGAAGTCATATGCAAAAAGTAGTGTCTCCAGCTTTTCCAGCCGTGCTTTGTGTGCGACGTCTGAAAACAGGACCAGATGCGTGATGATGTTGGAAATAAACTGGAAATGTCGATCGTTTGCTGATACCGTAAAGCGGGGAACCTGGATTTGCACCAAGTCCTGGATTCCAGTGGGTCAGAAATATGTACCAGAGCTATGTTAAATACTCAACAGTGTCGTTTTGCAAATGCGCCTGCCTTCCTCTGTGTATGTGCTCCGACTTCGAATGAGCAGCGGAAGCGACATTGTTGCGAAGTCTGAGTCGATTAAACCGGTCATATTGGCAATTGGCATTGGTTTGAGGAACGATGCGGTCGAAGGAATCGCTCTCGCAGCGATAATCAAGTAACACCTCCAGAGGAACTGAGCCGCTGTCGTATGAAGCGGAGTCGGTCGGGCAGAAGGTCTGAAGACCATCCAATGACGTGTAGTTCCTTTTCGCAGATTGAAAATCAGCCAAGCCTGCTTCGCACGAAAATGTTGTACCTGTGCATAATAGGGCCACTGATAGGATCTTCCAGATTAGATGCATCCATTATTTTGAACACTTGCAACTTCGCCTGAACTGCGGCAAGGATCATGACTGATTCCGCCTCGACGTTAGGCGAGGGATCAGTGCTCCGCAAAATGATTTGAGGCTTCAGCAAGAGGCAGAAGTGCCTTTTCCGAAGGACAACACCCTCTTCCCATCCCTCTAGAGGCTTGACATCGGCTGGGTCAGAGACAACGTTTGTTTGGATGTCCAGTGACGTGCTACCTCGTCCTCCGGCCAACATTCTGCGCAGAGCGGAGGCGGCCGCTTGTGCGGCACTGGTAGATGCCTTAGATTTCTCAGTACCGTGACCAACTATCTGAGGGACCATGGCTTCGGCTTGATCTCGGATAAATTTGACAGCACTATCAGTCGTGGTCAGTACAGAGAAGATATACAGGTGTAGTCACTTGCCGAGTTGCCATATGGTACTCGTATCCACGGAGGGCTTTGGAGCAGTTGTAGTACCGCATCAAAACCTGTTGAGATAATAAGATTCGTACCCTTGAACCAGGACAAAACTTACGTCGCGGACGGCATTACACATGAAAAGGTTTGGGGAATGCACCTGATAGACATTCTCAAAATCGGCCCACTCATTGGCGGAGACCATTTCAGCTGGCATATAATAGCTCTCGACATTACTCTTGCGTGCACCCTCCGGACATTGATCTACTTCTGTCAGGTGGTTAATATAGTCTCGGAGAAGGGTAACCATTTTATCCAAGGGATATTGCCTCTGAAACGTGAGTCAATAACATCTTTTACGCCTTCCATGATTGAAGCGCACCTGGACAGGTTGGTCTGATTTTACTTCCTCCTCGGCCATATGTTGCAACGTTACGATCCGTTCTTCTGCAAGGGAAATCTCTACTTGTGGGACAGCTAAAGAAAGGTTAAGAATAAAGGCATCAGAGCTACGTCGACACTGAAATGTGACGTAGAGATTCTTACAGGGTTCGCTCCCAAGTAAACATGTATGGGTATCCTCATCGCCAAACTTACTGTTTTCCACTTGGATCTTGGTGGCATGCGAGTTCTTCTTGAGATATGTCACCTTGGGGCAGGAAAGTACTGGGAATAACTGGATTTCTGGAAGATTATGCGCAGGCGACCAATCCGTTTCAACGAAGTCATCACTGTCCAGCCACGATGGAGGAATTCCTGAATCAGAGGAAGCCCAGTTCTTATTGCTGTTTTCGGGGTTGGCGGACAAAGGTACTGATTGTTTAAGAGGTTCCAGGAAAACGGCCAACAGAGCACGAAGGTCCACATTCTTGAGGACCACCTCAGCGGCATAGAATGGTTTGTGTCGCACGACTTGAATGCTGTCGGGGACTTTACCCGGCGCGATGGTTTCCTGGTCCCTTTGGTGCATGTCGGCTTGGAAGTGGCTGACTTTGGCTTTCAAGGCTACGATGGGTGTGGTCCCATCTTCCCATGACTCTCTGCTGTCATCAATGTACGCATGCGTTATGAACAACTCTAGTACTGAGATTCGATATTTGAGTGTTGCCAAATGACGTGCAAACTTTGGCGACAGTGTCTTCCGGGGGTAAAGGGATCCCTGTCTGATTGGCAACGATAGCCCGTTGTCGAACAGTCCCCACCATGACCAGAAGCTGGCAAACGCTTTTGGGGTGAGATGAAAGCTACTGGGTTGAGGATCAGAGTGGGTCGATTCTTGTCGAAGAGCTGAGGTTATGGAAATCGACAGGTGGATGAAGTTTGACCGGAAACCGTGATAAGAATCGTGATCAACCTGCGCTTGCTTGAAACCAGTTGATAAGAATTACAGAAGGAAACTCACCTGAGGCACTGAAGGGTCTACTCTTACCAACTGTACAGTGTGATGTGGACGAAAATGAAAAAATCGACAGTCACGGTCAAGGGGAGAGCCCGTGCACTTGCTACATTCTAGCCTGCTGCACGTGCGTTCGAACATAGCCCCTACGCCAAAGCGAACACCAGAGCACAGGTTAGCGCACATCTTAACCCAATCATTTCTTGCAACAATGTTCCCCTGTGCGTGAATGCCCCCAGAGCCAATCACCGATTCGAATCTAATAAAAATATAGCTCATATCAGTCATATGACAACATTGACTCACTTTGGAATCAATATGGACATAGACTCGCTGGTAACCTGTACGAGCTCTTGATCCTTGTTTCGAGAACCGATATTGATTTGTGGTTCGCCTTGCCAACAAAGAGCAAAACCGGCACCATCATTTTCCAAGATATACGGATCGCGATTACCTAACAAGGTGTCAACGCTTGCAAGTAAATATTTCAACTGTTTTACCTTTGATATATAGGCGAACTTCTTCTTTAAACGAAATCTCGACTGTCCAGTGGAAAATCAACCTTAACTGAGAAACTCATAAGTCAGGTCATCCTATGACCAGGGATATTCTTACCTTGTCCCAGAACCCTATATGTGGGGATGGATCCCGAGTCTCAGGAGTCAAACTATCTATAACCCTAACGACATCTTGGATCGCTGGACTGTAGCTAACACCCCAAGCGAATGCGGTTGTCTGATCTGTCAGGACTGACACAAGTGGGCGAGCGTATGTCTTCACCGGCATGAGGGTCTTTGGGACGCGAACTACGAAAGGGTGGTTGTGCGCGATACCGTCCTCGAGACCATCCACAGGGCAAGGGATCCAATCGATCGACCGAGAAGGACCCAGTTCCTCCGCAACGACAAGGTTAGAATCAAAGACAACTGAGGGAGATGCACTATCACCAGCTCTGGAAGGAATATATAGTAGCGGTAAGGGATAGTCGCGGAGTGAAACCTGAACGGCCGTAAGGGTGACATTGAGGTGCATGGGGATAAGCAAAGAGTAACATGTCTCGAGGGGGAGCCCGCTCCCTTGTTCGTGCAGAAAGGAGGCCAAGTGTCCAGGAGGAAAGGTGGGACGTTGGAGATGTAGATGAAAACCTGATAGAATAATGCGAAGCAGTGGAGGCACGCGCAAGGTTTTTGCAGGCTTGACGAGATCCGGAGTTTTCGTGGGACGTTTGAGTGGTATTGCACCATGAAGTTCACGATGAACTAATTCTTCTTGAGCCACTCGTTCTCGAACGTGCTGGCGGAGCCTGGTCATCCAATCTAGACTGTGTGCGAAATTCAAACGTTGACGAGCATCTTGGATGGAGACTGAATGCACTTTGCCAAATTGGTAGTCCGTGTTCAAGACTGAGGTATCCGCAGCTGCTAGATTCCCCGACATGACCGCCATCGCCTTTGCGTCAAAAGCTTCCTCGCGGTGAAGCCTGGCTTTTGCTGCAGCAAGGCCAACCCTGAAATTAAATCCCAACCGACTCTCAAAGGGGTCATCTGCAGCCTCGAAGCAAAACATTCGACAACTGAAGGTGAGATCGGGTACAAGTTTCGCGGACTCGGCTTCTGGAGCGGGGATAGGAGAGAATTTACCACTTTGGACTACGTGGACTAGATGTTTAATTGCCTTGATAGTGACCACCGTAGCAAGCTGAAGTTCAGCGAAAACATAGCCAGAAGGGATGCGGATCCGTAAGCTATCGCTGTCGACCAGAATTGGACCCTTCAAGGATGGAGCAAGCAACAAAGTGCATCTGTGTAAACGGCCAAGTTCCTCCCAAGTTACTCCTGGTCCTGGTGCTTCGATGGCCGACTGTCGTTGGGTGACTGGGACCCATACAAGCAACGAATTGATAGAACAGCGAGCATCATGGGGAGTGAACGTCGCAGTGAGATAGTTAACCCGTGCGACCGTAGCTTCGTCCATGAACTGTAAACGCAACCGAATAGCTTTGAGTGTGCCGTGGACATTCAGTATAGTGGACAACGCAGAATGCCGGGGAGATTCTGGACCACTCGACGAAGTTGCACACTGCTGAAGGGTCTGAACCGTCCGTAATGCGAGGAGGGTTGGGTATATTAGACCAAGTTCAAAGTGTACCAGTACGTCGTCCACACTAAATGTCACATCAAATGAAACACCTGCTGAATCCACGGGCGCTTTCGGAGCGGATTTGACGTCTACGTTAACACCTTTGATTGAAAGGAGCTGTTTAGTATCCAGGAGAGGACTATCTCTCTCTGTAATGTGTGGATCATCCATTGAGAATTCGTCCGCGGCCGCGGCGCGCATGGTCGTGTTCCAGAGCATGAGTTTCCCGACGATCACATTTGTGCCCGAAGTCTCGGAGATCCTTTCCAGGAAGGTAGCGTCACCAAGTCTATCGACGGGCAGGGACAATTTTGCCCTGTTTTGGGAGTATGGCTGAGAAAGTGGGAGAGCGTATCTTTGTTCCGCGTTTATAGAACAGTACCGCAGTGAAAAACCTGTGCTGAATGCGATTCCGCGCGTGATGTCCTTGTCTGCGTCGGGGTTTATGTCAGAGCCCGTCACGAACAGCACGAATCGCGCGACAGAAAACGAGAGAGCACAGCCCGGAGGTGGTGTTGATGAGGAGCGAGAGTGTCTTGTCTGTGAGGAAAGCCGACGGGCGGAAAGCAGTGACAACAGCACACTCAGAACTCTGAGTTTTTCAGGGTGCCATAACTCCACCATCCCAGCCTCCGTGCAACAATGAAGATCAACGAATATAGTGCGAGTGTTCAATGTGGTGTACACATATTGACCGTCATCATTTGCCTCTCCGAGTCCCGTTAACATCCCATTAGCTTCCACAGCCTCCATGGAGAATAAGGTTTCACTGCTCGTGCATGCTGTACCCCACCTAGACAGACGTCGGGTAGCAATGTTTGAGGAATGGGAACGTAGTCGCAAGAAAAGTGGGTACAAGAAGAAGGTGAAGGGGCATGTCATGCGGAACGGGAGGTCTCCATCAAGTGAGAGATGCTGAGTCAAAGTTGTTCCTACACGGAAGTTGGAGGAGGAAGTAAGGACCATCCCTTCGGTTTCCAGTTCCACTGAAAATGGCTCCTCGACTCCAGGAACATCGGCACATATAACGCGTGCAGAAACGGGTCCTACCCTCGCGTTCACAACAATCCGGGGAACTGGGGAGATGATAGTTGGCAAGAGGGGCTCCGACTCTCCGCGTGGCACATTCTTGGGAGAGTTGAGCTCCGCAATCAGATCGAACAGCAAGTCATGCCGGTCTGCGAATGACAGAGAAGTGATCTGGACTTCAAGGAACATAGACGGTAGATTAGCATCACAGCAAGGAGAACGATCGACAGAGAGTATTGACGGCCAATCTGACAGCGTAACGTCGACCGAGGTGGAACCGACAGATAAAACAGGAGGGTTGGGTTGTGCCATCCCTCCCGGCCTATGTAAGGAAACGTCCTGGAGTTTTAAGCGAAACAAGAACGCCCGCGAAATGATTGACGATTCCTTTCCCAGCCACGCACAATGGACGGGATTCACTGTTGCGTTGCTGGGTTCGCAAGAGCAAATTGCTCCATTGAAGACAACGTTGAACTTGTGGCAACCAATTTTCTGTGATACTGTAACAGAATCCAGATCGAGACGGACAGCCGCGACAAGTTCAAGAGGCTTGAACATCAGGCATTTAGAATATGCGCTGAGATAAGAACTGCAGTACGCACCTTTATATTTTGCTTCCTCCGCTTCGCCATAACTTGAGACCGAACATCTAAAGCTATGGAAGACTTGGCAGTGTCAACGCGTTACTAACGACGCCTACACGAGTACTCACTGCACTAAAAGGACTCTTCAACCACGGAGAGGTAGCTGTGTTGAGAGAGCTGGGAGGCGGAGTGGAGACGTTCTCTGTTGCGACCTTGAAGTGCGACAACCAACGCCAAAGATTATCGGCATCCACATGAATGGCTCCAACCTTGACTTGATTGTGAATGCTGCATGGCTCAACGGTACCGTCTCTTGGGCGAAAGCGGGCCGAACCATTGATAACAAGCGACTCGGGTGAGCGCAGTATTGTCCCACTTTCGGATATGCCTGAAATTTCAGGTCAGTGCCACCTGAATAGACCCACTGTTCAACATACCCATCTGTATCAGACCATCCGACGGGATGAAACCATGGATCTGTCGTACAACGAGATCATACGATATGGAACCCGTCATTCGTCCTAATGTATCGTTCCAGGTGCGAGTCCAAGCACGGTGGAAGCCGTTGGAAAGACGTGACTTCCAAGCGCCCATCGCAAGGGCTCGTGCGCTCAACATGTGGTTGCTTGACGGAACATAGTCTTTGATAGGGTGAAACTGAGGGCTCTGAGCGAAGGAAACATGACCCTTGAACGTAACGTTCTGCGCAATGAGCTGGACTTGAGGGGAGCCAACGTATGAGACAACGGCTCGGTCAATATCCACTTGGACTGTTTCCGTAAGCCTTGGGATGAAACGAATGACTTGCTGAAGTGCCGCGGTTACGACGAGGCGAATGACAGGCCGAATCGCGGGATCTAAGACAATGTACAAACTTGATATTACGGACCATAAGTAGAGCGCCAGAGGAGATGGAGAAAGGTCCGCAAGCGTGAGTCCGCGTCTATGGGTTGCGCGCGGCGGGGGTGGACATGGGATCGGGGGAGGTTCGATCTCCAACTGAAAGCCTTCAATCCTGAAGGACAGTCTTCTGGGGCCATCGTCTGTGGAGGAGCGGTAGGAATATACAAAACGATCGATTCGCCAGGTCCTGTTGCCTTTGCGAAAGTATAGACCGCGAATGGAGCGTAAGCTGACGCTGCGGACTCGAATATGGCTGGAGCAGCGCATAAGGACATATGGTGCGAGGTAAACACGAGCGAAGAATGCGAAGAAAAGGACGCCGAGGGGCCCGCAAGCAAGCAAGACCCAGGAGGAGGTGGTTGTGGGCCATTTAAGCAAGAACAGCAAGGCGAGAGCGAGACTTGTGAAGAATAACCGCGCTGAGTTGGATGGCATCGGTGGATTCAAACGAGCGTGTCGGTTCAAGGTGTACACGTGATTCAAACGGAGACGAGAAAATCATGTAGTGCAATGTGAGACATATCATAGTTTTACATGGCACATAGCTCAAAACACAATCTGATGAGGGTACTGTCCCTTTGTAAGACCGAAAGTCGCCTTCAGGTACTTGGCCAAGTTCGCCTGTTTCTGAACAGCTGCAACGACTGCCTTGTCCACCTCCTTCTGGTCAGCTGACTTGGCTTCTGGGAAAGACTCTTTTGGCTTTGGCTTGCCATCCTCAAAGAATTCTGCCTCTGCAGAAGGTGCACCCTTCACGATAGCCTTGGAAAAGTACGCGTCGTTGACCTTGGGGTCGACCTACCGCGACGATCACATATCAGCGTGTTGATACATTGTATTTGGTGGAAAGTCGACAAGACACCCACCTCGAAGCCTTCTAGGTCAATCTTGGTCGATGTAGCAATGACATATGCTTGGTTCACTCTCCGTAGGGGAACACCGTTGATCTTGTAGGGACCCGTCACCAACAACAACCCGCTCTCCAGCTGCTTCAAGAACACCACTCTCTTCCCCCTGAAACGGCCAGCAAGCACAATGAGGACGGACCCCGGAACGATAGATGGGCGAAGCTTGGTAGGTTTGGGCGATTTGCGGCTTTTCTTTGGTTGGCGGACGTCGTCTGCGGGGTAGTAGCGGGGTGCTTTTGACGTGGGCACGAGACGGGTGCTGCCGTTCTTCTCGCCGCCAACCTGAACCTCTTTGGTCGCAGGGCCGTCTGGCTCAGTTTTTTTGAGGCCCTTCAAACCACGGCGAGCAACGGCCTGGGGGCGCCGAGCGGGAATGCCGGGTGCGAGTTGTTTGCTGCGGGCCATCTGAAGACGCAGATGTCAGCAGGGGAAGCCTTACATCCAAAGTGCCAACGAGACATCCAACGCAAGTGGCCCTTCCACCAGATAAATGGTAGTGCACGAGCGTGTCGGCTTGGACCTGTCGTTCTGGCCTGAACGAAATCGCACTCACGAGTCGTTAGTCTTGAGGATTTTGTTGTCGAGGTCGTCGATCTCAACGGTGAGGGTATACGGCGATGATGATGTGTCGGAGCTTAATTCGTGTGAACTACATTCCTGATATATCACATACTAACCCTTGCATATTAATGTCGCGGTGGTCTTGGCACTAGTACTGATATACCACCTCAGCGATACCCACTCCATAATCATGTCTATGAATGGAACTTTGGAAGGTGTGGAAAGTTCAGTGCTACTCATATCTCCTCTCCTCAATGTCTCTCTGAAAGATCCCCGTATGGTCATCTGGTTTGACATCGACAACACCCTCTATTCTGCTAGTACCAAGATATCACATGCGATGGGCGAACGGATCCACGGTATGTTCGCTCACAATAGATAAAAATCCATCCTTGAAGGCATTTTCTGGAGCATACTTCGTCTCCCTGGGCCTCGATGAAGATGAAGCGTCAGAATTGCATCTCAAGTATTACAAGCAATACGGACTTGCTCTACGCGGTCTCACGCAGCATCACGACATAGGTAATTGCATTCGTGATAGCACTTGACTTGTGATGATCGACTGCCCGCTACTCAGATCCTCTTGATTTTGATCAGAAATGTGATGGCACTCTCCCTCTGGAAGAATGTATCAAACCAGACCCAAAGTTAAGGAAACTGTTTGAAGACCTAGACAGAAGGAAGGTCCGCGTTTGGGCCCTGACCAATGCATACAAAAACGTACGTCCTGCAAACAGAGAGTTAGAGTTAGTACTGACAAACATGCCAGCATGCCAATCGCGTGCTCAAGATCCTAAATGTCCAAGATCAAATAGAAGGACTTGTCTACTGCGATTACGAACAACCACACTTTACTTGCAAGCCAGAACCAGAGTACTTTCA